>PVIC010016853.1:6410-33518 GCA_004025085.1 Thryonomys swinderianus
TTTTTTTTTTTTTTTTTTTTTTTTTTTTTTTTTTTTTTTTTTTTTTTTTTTTTTTTTTTTGCGTTTTTGAGACAGGGTCTCGCTTTGTAGTTCAGGCTGGCCCTGAGCTCACTATGGTGCCCAGGCAAGCCACCGCGAACTCAGTAATCCTCCTGTTTCTGCCTCCCGAGTGCTGGGATTACAGGCGTGAGCCACCACATCCAGCACTGTGGTATGCGGTGTTGATTGTTGGTGGGTGTGTCTCCACACCCAGCATTATATATGGTTACCGGGGATCAAACTCAGGTCCTTGCACTTGCAAAGCAGGTGCCGGAACCACTGAGCTAACCCTCCGGCCCCCTTTCTGCATCTTTTGAAGAAGAATGAATGAATCAACAAATGCCCTGAAGTGCCACGTTGGAATCTAAGTGGTTCAAACATCTTCCTATATCTTAGAATGATGGGATTGTGCTTAAAGGTTCTACTGCTCCAGCCAATATGAGTGCTTATGCAACAACCTGACTGGGAAAGGTATTACATTTGGGGGTTTTTGCCAACTCAGAAAGTAAGAGCAAACATTTAAAATCAAGACAAAAAACCTCCCATAGGTTTGCTTTATGAGCAGAGGAAAGCTGAAACGGGTGCTAGGCATGCTTACTTGAGATCTGCAGGCTGGGCTGGATGGCAGCCATGCCCCTGACAATGGGTGAGAACTGCTGTCCGTCCACCAAGTCTGACTCAGCATCCTGGACTTCATCGTGAATTGCTGCAATCCTCAGGTGAAGGTGCTCCAAAAAAGACTGGGCCCTGGGGGAAAGAGTTAGATACAACATCAAAGCTCTGTACAGGGGCTGGTATGATACTGGTGGTGTTGCTACATGGAACTGAAAAGACCTAATTGAAATGTAGCCCACACACACACACACACACAAACTGAATAAAATAGCATAAAGTAACTTCCAAACTTTACAATCCAGGACTAAATGTAGAGAGCTCACATGACAGATATGTCTCTTGGCCATGGGTAACAAGAGCCACTGACAGCCTATCCTGTTCTTCCATGTCATGTCAACTGGGAGCCCAAACCCATTAGGCTTGTTTGCTCCCTTGTAACTGTTAATGCTACCTACCTTAAGAACCAACTATGTACAGCGCATAAAAAAATACTCAAAGTAGTATGTATCAATTTGAAAATAATTTTATGGAAACTGTACATACTTGAAAGGCTTAATTTTGTAAGCTCATAACTTTGTAAGTCTGCTTTTGTGCCCATAAAGGATGAGCACAGTGAAGACAACAAACATACCTATCACTCCTGGTGTACTTTTGTGCCCCTCTGAGATTTCTGTCTAGCCCTGGCAACCTCAGATTTGCTTTTTGTTGGTGGTACTGGTTTTCCAACTCAGGACCTTGTACATCTCAACCAGGAACAGTGCCACTGATTTACTTTCTATCTTAATTCTTAACTTGATTTTCTTTCAATCACTCTTACCTTTCCTGAAATCTCACTGAAGTATAATCAGGATATGTATACTTTTTGTGTAAATTTTTATCTTCAACAAAGAATTTTGGTGACTCACTCATGTTACACTACCAGTAGTTCATTTCATTGCTAAATAAAATTCCACTGTTTGAATATATTGAAGTTTACCAGACTTGTTGATAGTTTTGGTGATTTGTAAGTAAAGCTGCTATGAACAATTATAATCGAACTCAGGACCTTGTGCTTAGTAGGCAGGCTTGAGCTACATCCCTGGCAACCCAAGCTAGTTTAAAAACATGTTAAGAGTCTTTAACAATGAAACTAAAGGCCCAGAGATCTAGCTCAATGGTTCCAGCGCCTGCCTAGCAAGCACAAGTAGTACCACATGCCACAGTGCCAGGCGGGGTAGTTCATGCCTGTAATCCCAGCACTGGGGAGGCAGAGGCAGGAGGATTGCTGAGTTTGAGGCTTGCCTGGGCTACATATTGAGGTCACAGCTGGCCCAAACTACAAAGCAAGACTCTGTCTGAACAAAAAGAAAGAAAGAAAGAAAGAAACTACAATATCTGATGCTTTCAGGTGTTTTTACTGCTGAAAAGTGGACTAAACCATGTGAGTGCAATTAAAGTCAAACATGCCCTACATCAAAGCCTAGAGAATAGAGAAAATACTTGCCAACTGCACACTACTTTATTTCTGATTTCAATTTGGCCATATTTTGACATTATGCACCCAAAAGACCCATTTCATTAAATTCTTTTTCCAGTAACAAAGATCAAACTCAGGACTATGCATCTCCAGCTATGCGTGGTACTACTGAGCTACATTCCCAGCCCCTAAAATTCTATTATTCTGTTGAAATATATTCCCATTGCTTTGTTCTCCTGGTTACACAAAGGTATTTTAATCTGTGCAGTTATAACATCTGTCATCTTGTACAAGGCCTAGTGCATACAAACTACTAAATAGTAAATAAACAAAAACTAATTAATGTGAGGAAGAGCCAGCCCAAGTGCACCCAACATAATTGCATGGATCAACTATGTTCAGGAAAGCCTAACTCAGCCAACACACACAGGATGGAAGGAACAAAATGTTACAACATCTATTTAATTCTATAGTTTTCTCAAAACTACCACATGCACTTCTTTGTCTCACAAACATCAAATGGCATCAAATCTTTCTAAACAAAGTTATAACCAACAAGGAAACCATTATGACATATCGAAAAAGATCCTGTAACAGAAACTTACCTATTTCTCTTTAGAGGTTACAATACAAAATCAAATACATAAAGATACTAACACTTATAATGAGAAAGTAACAAAAGGAAATCTAGAAGAGGAAGTTATGATTGAAATAAAGAGCTGAGCAGCTGGCATGCTCAATGGCAAGAATGGCACAGCTTCAGGTCAACTTGGGAGGATTAGGCCAAGGAATTTTTCCAGAATGCAATATAGAAGAATGAAGAAATTAAAAAACAGGTATAGCCACTGTGTGGGAACACACCCATAGTTTCAGGACTTAGGAGGTTAAGTCAAATCAATTACTTAAGCCCAGAAGTGCAAGATTTGCCTGGGAAACACAGTGAAAACCCATCAGAAACAAAGAAAAAATATGTGTAAAATTTTCTGAATTCATTTCCATTTTTCTCTTTTAAAAAGTTGAGTTTGACTATGATGGCCCTTATTAATCACTAGAAGATAGCAACAGCCTGTAAGCTTACAAGAAAAATATTCTTCAGAAATCTGCCACCTTTTAAATACAGCATTTGAAATGAAATTTTCTGGAAAAGTTTACTAAATATAAATAATAAATATTTTAAAAATTCATAAAATAGCTAACAATATAAATTAATTTTTTTTTTCTTTTTGAGACAGGGTCTTGCTTTGTAGTTCAGGCTGGCTCTGAGCTCATTATGTAGTCCAGGCAAGCCTCAAACTCAGCAATCCTCCTGCCTCTGCCTCCCAAGTGGTGGGATTACAGGCGTGAGCCACCATATCCGACATTGTGGTATGTGGTATTGATGGCTGGTGGGCATGAGTCTCCATGCCCAGCATTGTATGTGGTGATCGGGGATCCAACTCAGGACCTTGAGCTTGCAAGGCAGGCACCAGAACCACTGAGCTAACCCTCTGGCCCAAATTTTTTTTTTTTTTTTTTTGAGACAGGGTCTCACTTTGTAGTTCAGGCTGGCCCTGAGTTCACTATGGAGCCCAGGCAAGCCTCGAACTCAGCAATCCTCCTGCCTCTGCCTCCCTAGTGCTGGGATTATGGGCATGAGCCACCATGCCCAGCACTGTGGTATGTGGTATCGATTGCTGGTAGGCGTGAGTCTCCATGTCCAGCATTGTATGTGGTCACTGGGGATTGAACTCAGGACCTTGCACCTGCGAGGCAGGCGCCGGAACCACTGAGCTAACCCTCCGGCCATAAATTAAAATTTTTAAAGGCTTCTAAGTCACAAAAGTGTTCATACCAAAGAATACCTAAGTGACTATATTAAAATGACACAAGTGTTGAGTTTAGTGGCATCCATCTCTAACCCTAGCACTTGGAATCAGGAGGAACTCTGAGAATCGAAGGCTAGCCTACCCGACATGGTAAGTTCAAAGCCAGCCCAGGCTACATAGGGAGATCCTGTCTCAAACCACACAAGTCTGATTTTTCCAAGAATACAAAAATGGTTCAACATGAAGGTTAAAAAAATTCAATCAATGTAAGATACTGTATTATCAAAATGAAGGCATCTGGGCAATTCTCACAGAAAGGTAACAAAATAAAGGGGAAAAACACAATCATCTCAGTTGATATAGAAAAGTCATTTGACTAATCTAGTCTTTCATAATAAAAAACATGCACAACACTAAAGATGGAATGGCTCTATCTAGCATAATTAAGGGTATTAATGAAAAATCTTCAACAAACACTTAACTAAAGACTGAAAATTTTCCCCATAATGTCAGGAAAAAACAAGGGTGCTGACTTTCACTGCTACTTTTTAATGCTGCAGTGGAAGTTTTAGTCAATCACTAGACACAAAACAGAGATGAATCCACATTGGAAACAGGACAAAATAAGTCCATTTGTAAGTGACATCATCTTCCACACAGAAAACCATGAAAAAATCCACCATCTCCCAACAAATCAATAAATTTAGCCAATTTGCAAAGCAGTACACAAATATCAGTATGTTTCTATATACCTTCAATGAACATTCCAAAAAGAACCCCTCCCAGTAAGTCATTTATTAGTAACATAAAAAATTAAACTAGTGGGCCAGAGGGTTAGCTCAGTGGTTCTGGCGCCTGCCTCGCAAGCACAAGGTCCTGAGTTCGATCCCCGGTAACCAAACAATCAACACCACATACTACAATGCCGGACGTGGTGGCTCACGCCTGTAATCCCAGCACTCGGGAGGCAGGGACAGGAGGATTGCTGAGTTCGTGGCGGCTTGCCTGGGCACCATAGTGAGCTCAGGGCCAGCCTGAACTACAAAGTGAGACCCTGTCTCAAAAGCAAAAAAAAAAAAAAATTAAACTAGTGCTAAATGAAAGCTAAGCGACAAAGTAAAAGACCTCACTGAGAATGACAGAATGTTGATTAAAGAAAATAAAGACTTAAATACATGGAAATACATCTTTGCATCCATGGTTAGAAGACTTCAGATAGCAACACTGCTCAAAGGGATCTACATATTTAATATCATCCCTATAAGTACCCTAATAACCTTTTGTGCATGAACAGAAAAGCCACCTCTCAAACTTAATTGCAAGCCCCAATGAGCCAACATAATCGTAAGAAAGAAGAAAGAATTGAAAGACTCACACTTCCCAGTTTCCATCTAAAGTGAGAATGGTACTGTAACAAAACAGACACACAGACCAATTGAGTCTGAATGAATCCAACATATTGATGATCAGCTGATCTTTGACCACAGGTGGCGAAACCATTTAATAAGAACAAGAAAAACCTTGTCAACAAGTGGTGCTGGACATTTTCAATTAGATGTCCATGTGCAAAAGAATGAAGTTGGGTCCCTGTGGTGAAAAACACAAGCCAAAATATAGCTGAAATAGATTAATGAACCTATACCAGAGATGTCAAACCTTTTAGAGCTTTCAGTGATATGAACAACCCACTGTGGCATATGTGCCATAGGTTCACACTGACTTTCACATAAGAGCTAAAACTTCATACCTCTTAGAGAAAACAGGAATAAATCTGAATGACTGGATTTGACCATATTTTATTAAATATTCTAGCAAAAATGCAAGTAGCTATATAAAAACAAAAACAGATCAAATGGACTTTATCGACATTGTAATCTTTTGAGTATCACAGGTCATTATCAAGGAAATAAAGAGACAATTTGTAGAGTAGGGGGAAAGATCTGAAAATTAAATATCTGATTTCAAAGTCTAACATAAAAAACTACAACTTGGGCCAGAGGGTTAGCTCAGTGGTTCTGGCGCCTCCCTTGCAGGCGCAAGGTCCTGAGTTAGATCCCCGGTAACCACATATAATGCTGGGCGTGGAGACTCACGCCCACCAACAATCAATACTGCATACCACAATGCCGGGCATGGTGGCTCACGCCTGTAATCCCAGCACTCAGGAGGCAGAGACAGGAGGATTGCTGAGTTCACGGCGGCTTGCCTGGGCTCCACAGTGAGCTCAGGGCCAGCCTGAACTACAAAGTGAGACCCTGTCTCAAAAAAAAAAAAAACTACAACTCCACAATAAAAGGCAACTCAACTTTTTAAAAATGCAAAACATTTAAATGGATCTCTATCCAAAGAAGATACACAAATGATCTACAAAGTAGGTGAAAAGAGCCTCCTTATCATTAGTTGAATCTCAATGACATGCAACCACATAGCCAGTAAGATGGGTTGACAGCAAAACAAAAAAGTGTCCCACAAAAGGCTCATGTGTTCAGAGGTGGGACTTTTGGAAAGTGACTGGATCATGAGAGGACTTACCTCACCATGGGTTAATTATTGAATTCTTAGCTGAATAGGCTACTTGGGGGTGAGACCTAGTTGGGGGAAGTGGGTCACTGCGTGTGCAACATGGAAAGGTTATCTTGTGCTGCCCCTTTAGTCTCTGTGCCAGCTTCCTGCCAGGAGGTAAACAGTTTTCCTCCACCGTGGCTTTCCACACTGAGGTCTCTACTCTGCCAAAGGCCTCAGAGCAGTGGGGCTGGCTGACCATGTCCTGAAACCTCTCAACTGTAAGCCAAGCTAAATCTTTTGGCCTTGAGTTTGTTTTACTTGAGTTTGTTTTGGCCTTGATTTAGTTATAGTGTCAGAAAGCTGACTAAGACATTTATCTTCCCCAGAATACTAAAAATGAAATCATCAGAGCTAGCTCACCTCTTCCTAAATGTACTGTAGGAGAAAAGGGAGATGCTCTTAAATTGTCTACAGTAATATTGAAGAAGCCCTGAATTTCGTTCTGGTGTAAATCCATGGGAATGAGATCAGTTAGACCTTCAAATAAAAGCAGATACAAGTGTGTTAATAGTTTCAAACCAAGTAGTGCTATAGGAAATAAGCAGTATGCTAGTTATTTAAAAGTTACTATAGAATCCTTACTGCCTGATCAAAACCCAACATTTCTATTCTTCACGTTTTAGCATTATGATACTTGATTTTCACACCCATTTCAACCAGAGCAACAACAAAGACAGTAATGCAGGAATGTTTCTAAAATGTTAAACAACAGGCATGGCAAAACCAGATGTGAAGCTACCAAGACAAAAACGTATTAGCCCAGAAATTGTAGAAAATGTCAAACTTTCCTCCAACTGCACCATAAAAGGATATATGAAGTTGTCACCACAGAAGTATGTAATATTAAGTAAGAAAAAGGGTAAAAAGTAATACCTGCCCAAGAAAACCTGGTGGTCCACCCAGGAGTAGGGCTAGAAGAGAAGGGTTCCTCTATTCCAAATAACTCCTTGAGCCAGCCTGCCTTCTTCACCTGGGCCTGCACTGTGCTTGCAACCAGGTGTGCTACTAAGGACACTATGGTTGGGGTTTTCAAAAATTACCTTATTTTTCCCACTTTGGAAGGTACCCTAGAAACTGCATTCCAATGAAGTGTCTGTATTAAAATGCAGTGGTGTGAGGGCTTCTAATCCTTCTTCTGTATGTAAATGTTCTGTGACGTTTACCCTCTTGAATCACATACATCTATCCACAAGCACAGAGAGACATATAGCAATGTGCTCACATATATACCACTGCCATGAACAATGAAAACTATGAAGATAACTGAGAAATAAGGGGAAAATATTTAGGATGTTACCTGAGAACACATTAAATAATATACATGGTTTCCAAAATGTCTGTTTGTCGGAGGGATGAGGAAATGCTGAGATGTAAATAATAGCATTAATATTACATTAAGAGCTCAACAGTAAGGTTTGGAGTGACTTCTCCTTTTGAAACAATTTCAGCAAGCCATGAACTATCATTTCAATATAGTTTGAAACAAAGAATTTAGTAGACATTTCTCAAAGGGAAAGAAGTGCTAGGGAAAGAGGGAGGTGGGAGAAAAGAAAGCAGGGGGAAAGTTAAAAGGATTAAGATATGACGTGTATATATATCAACTCCCTACAACATGTATAGTCACTATGTTTTATATACATGTACTGATAAAGTTTTTAAAAATCTGTGAAACCATTTAAACAAAATAAAGCCAACCCCCATTGCCTGTGTTTAAGGAAGTATGAAACAAAGAATTCTTTTTCCCAGTGTTTTTACTTTCAGCAGTTTCTGTAATCCATGGTCCAAAAATATTAAATGGAAAAACCAGAAATAGACAATTTGTAAGTTTTAAGTTACCTATCACTCAGTGTACTTTGATAATATCTCATGCCTCCAACTATGTTGTGCTGGGTACCATGTATCCATGTTTGATATGCTACCTACCATCAGCCACTTTAGTAGGGTTATCAGACCCACTATCACAGTGTTCTCATGCTTCTATGTAGGGCTCATAATTTTCTACAGTTCGAGACATTACTGGGTTTCTTGACACATACCTCTCATGTGACAGAGTAGACTAGTATGTAAACTAGTTCTTTTAAAAGCTGTGTCACTATTTTACTCTGGCATTTTAGTTTAGTTTAGAAAGACTAGGTATGGTGGAATGTACTGTGGTCTCTACTTGGTAGGCAGCGGGGAGACATCACCTGAGTTAATGAGTCTGGAGCCATCTTGGCCAATACAGTGAGACTCTATCCCAAGAAAAATAAGAAAGAAATACACAAACAAAGTGAAGAAAGAAAAGAAGGAAAAGAGGAAGGAAAGAAGCATAGTAATTAGCAATTATGCCAGAAAAATCAGCCAATTTTATCACTCTCAATTCTTCATGGCTAGCCAGCTCATCAACACTTCTGCACTAATTTCACCTTTTCCTGTCTATTGAGTCAGTTTTCGTTTTCTACTCTGAAACTAACTCTCTTGTCTCTGGGTCTCCGGCAGGCCAAAAAGGGGCGTGCCCCTCCAAAGATGGAAATTTTGGTCCTCATCAAAAATTGTTTTCCCTGCCCTATGTGAAAATACATGCCCCTTTCTGCTGGTGCACTTGAAATGGCTGATAGCAGCCATTTGTTTACAGAATCCCAAATTTTGGGGTGGATTTTGCCACTTTCTGGCTCGCTTTTTCACTCCTTTTCTCCTGGTTCCATTCTCCATTCTTTGCATTTCTTTGCACTTCTTTCACCTTTTCCTGTCATTTGGGTCAGTTTTCATTTTCTTCTCTGTAGCTCACCGACACACCCCCAGAGCACCAGCATGACGAATGGTAGGGGGCCCTCAAGGATGAAAATTCTGGCTCCTGACAACAAGCGTTTCTCTCACTATATGTTGAAACCCAAGTCATGTGTGCTTTGCTGTTCCCATGTAAATCACTGTGTGCGGCATTTTGATCTTAGAAATGACCATCTTGTACCCGATTTTGCCCCTTTGGTGCCTCATTTTTCCACACCTTCCGTTTTCTGTGTGGCTTGTCCATTACTTGTGCTTGCCCCTATTTCACCTTTTCCTGTCTGTTGAGTCAAGTTTTTGTTTTCTTCTCTGAAAGTAACCTACCTCTGGGGCCTGGCAGGCCAAAAAGGGGCATGCCCCTCCAAGGACAGAAATTTTGGTCCTAGCTCACCTGGGAAAGGCTCATAGGCTGCAGGGGGGCTGCCTTGGACAAGCCTCCACACATCCCTGCATCCACTGCCCCGGCCCTCAAGCCTACTGCTGTCCCTTCAGCTCTGGGCAGAGTGCTTGCCTGGCATGGCTGAGATCCTGGGTCAAATCCCAAGACCAGAAGAAAGAATCTAGTGTACACCTCCATTTTGGTGGATGCTCCTTAAAGTACATCATTTTAAAAGCAATGTCAAAAGCCAGGTGTGGTAGCACATGCCTGTCACTCAGCACTACAGGGGCCAGAGCAGGAGGCTGCAAGCTTGAGCTAGGGCCACACTGGGACCTGGGAAGGGAGAGGGAGCAAGTGATGAGAGGCTTGGACCAACCCCTTCCCCCAGACGTGGGCCTCTGACAGAATTGTTCACCGGGCCTGGTGTGATACAAGGCGGTCAGTGAAGGCTCGGGCTGCTCTACAGCCTTCTCTGTCTCCATCTCCATCTTGCCAGATCTCAGGGCCTTTAGAGAGACACTGGCCCAGGATTTCTGAGTTAACCTCACACAGGAGGGGATGTTGGAATGTTCCTTCCAGAAATCTTTAAGGGTTAAATCTATATCTGAGACCATCTGGAAGCACAAATGGCCACAATTTGGGTTGTAACTCAAGACTTTGGTTGTAATTAAAATTCTACTCAAACCAAAGCTGTTCCTATGTCAGGTCAGTCCTAACTCTAGGCTACACTGTTTTTTCTCTCCAAAAGATGCAATGAAGCTTATTTTTCAGGGGACACATTATTTTATATGCATGGCAACCTACCCTTGTTCATGCACAAAACCTACATTCATTCACATACTGTCACTTTCTCTTCCAGAATGTCATCGGAACTCCCCAGACCTGGAATTCTGGCCATTCTCTCCTGCCCGCTTCCTGTCCAGCCACACAGCTCCCCTGGCCCCACAGCTGCCAGGGGTTCCACCCCTGAGCTCCTGGCCAGGGCCTCTGCCAGGCTGGCCTCACCAAGTGGCCATGCGGGTGGCGCTGAGGACTTGTGGGACACGAGTGGACAGAAACAATCACAGCCAAGAATGGTGGTCCCAGAGAAGCACCAGAACCTGCAGGCACTGGCCTCCACAGAAGCTCCTTTATGTTTTGTCACAGGAGCGGATTAAGTATGAGCGGAGATGCGGCGTGTTAATTACGAAGGTTCCTATTGGATACAGCCGCGTCTGCGCGTTGGCAAGCGGGTTATTGGTGGGTTGTGTCTGCGCATGGGATGGTCACTCGGCAACGTCTTGAGTTTACGTTTACACAAACATTTACCTCTCATCCAAAGCCACCTACTTGGATATTTTAAAAGACTGTTATATTATCATTTATCAGTACTATGTATTAATATTTAATTATATGCTATCTTATAGATTATATCTTTAATATTGCAACAGACAAACTAAATGCATCCATCTGGTCAATGACCATAGCTGGGAGTTATTCTGGAGTAGGTCTAGGAGCATCCCAAATAATCATGCTAGGGGTTATTTTCCAGTTGTCTTATTTCAGGGAAATAAGGCAGCTCACTGTGAAAGTTCTGTGTTTAATCTCTAGTACCACAAATAAATGCTGACTAAATAGATGGATGAATAAAACAGACACCAAAAGGGCAAAACTACTCACCTGAAATCCCAAGACACAAGTATGAAAGGGGTGAGAAAATAAATTGCAAATCAGTGTCTCATAGATATGACCCCAAAACAAAAAACTCCAACCCTCAAATATCATTAGCAAGCAAATCCTGCAACTTCAGGAACAACACACTCTGGATAAATGGCCTTCCTCTCAGAGTATGGGGAGCATGTGAAGGGGACTACGCTGGAGACCCCTGCAGCAGGTCTCCAGTCCCACGTGCCCGGTATGCAACATAAGGCTGTCTCCTCCACTGATTTTCATCATTTATTAGGATAAGATGCAACGTGTTTATCTATGTACACTATGTGCATTCACCATGGAAACTAATGCAGCAGGGCTTTAGAGTCAAAGCATTTTCAAATTAGAAGCAAGACAAAATAGGTGGTGTCCTTAGAGCACTCTCCTTCAAGCTGTGAGGGTGAAAATTGTGAGAATGGAACTTGGGTGTGATTTACTCCACCTCAGCTCAGATGTGACCTCGTGTGAGCTCCACAGCTTCCCAGGCCACGATTCTGCTTCCACCACGGCCGTCAGCAGGGAGTTGTGTCGACCTGTGCGCTACTGCAATGCTTGTGAGATGCTTCTGTGAGGCACACAGTTTCAGTCAAACTCATTTCTTAGAAGAAGCCACTTAACTTCTTACAGGCTTCACTGCTCAAGCAGGCTTTGGACATAAACAATATTGCAGGTCCTGGCAGGATGAACAGGAATGTGACTCATACTCCAATAAATTTTTTTTTTTTTTTTTTTTTGAGACAGGGTCTTGCTTTGTAGTTCAGGCTGGCTCTGAGCTCATTCTGTAGCCCAGGCAAGCCTGGAACTCAGCAATCCTCCTGTCTCTGCCTCCCGAGTGCTGGGATTACAGGCGTGAGCCACCACACCCGGCACTGTGGTATGTGGTATTGATGGCTGGTGGGCGTGAGTCTCCATGCCCACCAGCATTGTATGTGGTTACCAGGGATCGAACTCAGGACCTTACACTTGCGAGGCAGGCGCCAGAACCACTGAGCTAACCCGCCAGCCTTGCAATAGATTTAAAACATCCACTATCTATGTTCTCTTGTTTAGAAGCCTCCCACTTTCTGTTCAGCCTGTCTGTTCCGAATTGTCAAGCTGAACTGGGAGTCAGTCAGAAAGCTTGGGGAAGGACTGCCTGATGGGCAGGGACATCCTGGGTGTCTGTTATCTGAGCTAGAAATGGCTGCCAAAAGAAAAAACATGAAAACCTTTGGGTGCACAAGGCTGCAGAGGCCAGTGCTGCCACCAGAGCACAGGGAGGTGGAGGCAGGATCCACGCAGGCCACTGTCCTGCACAGGAGATATGTATGTGTCATACAATACACGTGCCTGGGCAGCCTGGGAGATGCTGTCAGAGGCCTACCTGGAAGGCCCACCAGCAGGCAGGACTTCTGGAATCATGAAGGACTTTCTACAGGTTCAGAGCGCAGACTCAGGCCCAGGACAGGGGCAGAGGCAGTGCTGCTGCTCTTGCCACCCAGCGCAGTGGATGCACTGTCTCCAGGAGGTGCAGCAGCCTGCAGGACACATCAAGGGACAGACCAGAGCCAACATCAGCTTCTGATGCTGATGGCACAACATGGCTGCAAGGTGACTAGGAAGGCTGCCACAATAGACACTGGTTGCGTCCCCGTTTAAGGCCAACCTGCCCTGCAGCAAGTCCTTGGTCACCCTCCTCCACGGACCCCAGGGTAAGGCCTCCTACCCTGACTCCAACTGGGGAAACCATGTGCTGGACACTAAACGTGAAGGATCCTCCTGCTCCCTGCAATGTTCACAAGAGCAAGGCTTACCAGCGGGGGGGGGACAGGGATGAGCTGTTGCCTCTGCAGAGGGACAAAGGCAGGTGAGCTGCTCTTGGATTGGGACCAACAGACAGCCCCCCAGTCTCGCCTCCCAAGGCCATTCCCTCCCCAAGGCTGCAGTGTGGACACAACGGCACCTGGCGGGAGCCCCAAGGCCACCATCCGCCAGAATTCTCAGAAGAGCAGCGTATGCCCCCACAACACCGTTCTGCTCTTTACAGTACAGAATACAACAAAATTAGTCACTTTTATTGAAAAGAAACAGTACAAATAAGTGCAAAATTAAATTTCATGATTAAATACACATAAAGGCAACATGCATCCTCAACATCAAAACCCACGTATGAAGTTAAGTCGGTCTCACGACACGAAGGAATGGCAGAACTAAGTACCTGCCGTGACACAGACTGTAAATGTTTGCAGCCTGAAATCAAAACTGTGAAATTAAGCTTCTTTCAAGGAAATCAAAGAAAATTAAAATATATACCTCAAGGAGCACAGACAATGTGGAGCCCATTAAGTATTTCAGGTGCCACATCTTTAAAAACAGTACATATGTGCCTTTCATTCCCGAAATGTTAGTGTGCAGCTACTTTTAAATGTGGGGAGACAAGAGAAAGGGGTGGACACAGGGCTGAGGCACCCCCACCATGAGGCCCCAGGAAATGTCAGGCCTACCCTGGGGAGAAGCCCTTTAATCTAAATGACAGTGTCTTCCTTAACTAATTTTTAAGGTCTATGCATTGCTTTGCTCCCTACACGTAGTGGGCAAAATGCCTGAACCCAAACCTATCCAGAAGAGCCAGCCGGGCCCCTCAGCGCAACCTCACAGCTCCACCAGGCCTGGGCCCAAGGTGTCCCTTGGTGCAGGATGCTCTCCACTCCCCAGGATCCTCTGGGTGCTATGGGGCAGCTGTGCACTCCTCCTGCAGGCTCAGGGAAACCTCGGGAGCTGCTGCAGAGACAAACTCGCTGTCTTCTCTCAGTGACTGGGTTCTAAGGAGCCTCTGCTGGTGTGAGGAGGGGTGGAGCCACTAATGCTAATGTTACAGGTGAACTAAAAAGTGGTGGCGGTGGTTGGACAGGCGCACCCGAGCCACTGAGTGTCTGCGATGCCCGGGTGATTCTCTTTCATACAGGAAACAGGGAGTCTTTCTCAGGAAGGCAGACAGCCCCAATGGCTCCAAGAAACAAGTCCTGAGAGTCCCTCCAGCCCCTTCTCCCCAAGGCCCTGGAGCACTGGCACCTGCCCCAGGCGTCTGCGGGTACCGGGTGGCGGGCACTCATGGTCACAGCTTGTCGTCAGTCATCTCTAGGAACTGTGCGTACACATCCCGGATGCACTCGCCCTTGGGGTTGAACAGGAACTTGTAGTAGCTGCCGTCAGCACAGATGGCTAGGATGGAGATACAGTGTCAGCCAGGCTGAACACAGCAGGCCTCCTAGTGCCCACTATCCTGGCACCCCATGCCACCCTGCCACAGCACCCACCCCGCGCAGTCCACTCACCGATGACTGCGTTTGGCTCCGTCCCAAAGGCACAGATGCAGGGAGAGCCTGAGGGGACCTGGAACTTGGAGAAACTCCATTTGGAACTGAAGTATTTTGGAAGGAAGCTAGCTGATGCCAAACTATGAAAACAGGGAGGAAAAGAAGGACACAGATGTGTGACCTGCTTAGACCCAGAAGCTGCTAAAAATACTAAAGTGCTCCAGGAAATAGCTTTGGACTGGTTTCTTTAATTCTATTTGTTTTAATCTTTTACTTCTATTTGTTTTAATCTTAGTTTGTGGCAATCTTCCCGCTTCAGCCTCTCAAGCACTGGGTTCATAGGAGTGTGCCACCATGCTGGCTAGAAATGCGCTTACGACAGCACAGCACAAGCACCATCCTCTCCTGCCACAAGGGTCCTTACAGGGACTGGACCCCTGGAGAAGCCGAGCGCTCAGCACAAAGGCCCTTCAAGACGGATAAGAATGGCAGCCCATGTGCACCAAGCAATGGTGAACCCTGTCTCTCTGCCCTTCCCCCCTCAGTCCCAAACCTACCTGGACTGTTTATTCCTTTTCGGGTCCTCGGCTGCGAAGATGTGCACTGTGCCGTGGTCACTGGACACACAGATGAGAGAGGCATCCTGATTGAAGTTGATGCTGCAGAGAAAGGAGATGAAGTCTGGTCTCTGCAGACTCCGACAAGAACAGCCCAGTCCACACAGCAGCCCATGGGAGTTTGCTCCTCAGGTACCTCTGTGCCCGACCCAAGGTGGCACTTCAAGAAATGTCCTATTTGACACAGGCCCTTAGTTAAGCCACGGGATCCAGCCTAGCATGTGCCAGGGGCTCTCCTGAGCCTGAGCACAGGTGTGAAGCTTGGAGAGGAGGCTGGCAGTCAGGAGGCACAGGACTCTCTAGAGCCAGGAGCACTCAGATGGAAGAGCTGGTAGGACCCACAGCCAGGACCCAACTCTGGGCTCAGCACTAGATGGGAGGCACCAGGCAAATCAGCACCGCAGACCAAGGGACACAGAGGCAGTTCAATCTCAAAACTCACTGGCCAAGGATTAAGGCCCAGTCAACAAGACACCTAGCATTTGTTTTAAATGTCACAGAAACACAACTTGGAACAAAGGCATGAGGATGCGCTGAGGTAGGTTTCACAGTGGTCCACTGCGTACTTACTAGTGACAGCTGGGACTGAGCCAGGGTCTTATTCATGCACAGCAGGCAAAGGCACAGGGCTACACTCCCAGGGCCCCTTTTTGTGGTACCAGGGATTGAACTCATGACCTTGTGTTTGCAATGGAGGCAGCAGGGCCACTGAGCTAAATTCCTGGTCCCAGCCCTCATTTTTTGAGACAGTCTTGCTAATTTCCTTGGGCAGGCATTGAACTCACAATCCTCCTGCCTCAGCCTCCAGAGTAGTGAGGTTCATAGGCATGTACCACAGCGCCTGGCTTAATATTCCTCTACTTTTGTGTATACAACACATAATAAAAGGGAAAAAAATCAGTGAGAACAAAGAGCTGAAACCACTTGTCAGCAGCCACAGCCCAGCCCCAAAGGCGCGGCAAGCAGAGTCAGGCCCCGCACCCTTACCAGTAGATGTTGGCTGCTTGAGATCCTCTTCGGAGCTCCTGGATTAAATGCCCTGATGAAGTATCAAATATTCTTATAAGGGTCCCCTTTGAAAAACAGTAAGTGTTTCATTATCAACGATTCACAACTCTGGAGCCTTTGAAATGATTTGTATTTACAAGCCAATAGGCCCACATACCCTCTTCCCAAACCCACTCCCACAGAATCCTGTGTCCCTGAGAGGAGCTGTATCACTGAGCCCCAAGGACCTGCCCAGTCAGGAGCCCATGGCTGGACTGCAGCCGCCATCCAGCCCTGGGACAGCACTTCGGCACAATGCACAGGGCTGCTCTGGTCACAGAAAGCCACCTAAAGTCAGGCTCCCACAGGTTGGCAGAAAACAGTGCCTGACCCTGTGTGACAGGAACTGAGGCAATGGAAGGTCCAGGCTTCCCGCCCACCACACTGCCATCCTGAGAAGATGCCTGAGGCTCAGGTGCCCCAGCTGTGTGCCCCACTGAACGTGAAGACACCTTAGCGGCAAGAGGGGACCTGCTCCTGCTCCGGTGGGGCCCTTAACTTCCTGTATTAGACTCTTTTAAAGAGAAGACCTCGTCTCAGCCCAGGGCTCAGAGTCTACAGAGCCTCTGTGGGGACACAGGGCACCCAGGGACAACCGCCTACCACTGTGAGACATGACAGATGCCCCAGTGTCCTGACACCACAGCCTGATCTGCCTGCTGCACATGCTCCTGACATTGCTGGCAGCCCACAGGCTGCTGCCTCCTGCAGTTCACGGCGTCCCCAGCCAGGTAGCACTGGCAGCAAGCATAGGGAGAGCAAGCTGTGAACCTACACTCCTTGCCCCGCCTGGCACCCAGGAGAATACTGTGCCAGGCAGCACCAGCCTGGAAATGACCACAGTGGAAAGCCTGGCTTCTGCAGAACACCTAAAACCAGTGATGTCTATAACGACACTGTGTGCTGGGTGGGTACCCCTGTTCCCCTAACTCGGAGGGCACTGCTGGCAAGGACAAGCAGAGTGAGAGGACACAGCCCTGTCTTACAGTAAAGAGGCTAAGGGTGAGGAGAGCCCACAGGAAGAAGAGGAAGAGGAAACACACCATGCAGAGAAGAATCATGTTTGTGCGTGTGCACGGAATCCTATCTCCTGCTAAGTCCAACAACATTCTAAAAGGTGTCTAGAACTAACCAGTCCCCTGTGTCACTCGAAGCCCCCACGACCCAAGGATCCAGCCTCCTGCAGCAGCCAGCCTGCCCACGCCGGCCACCTACAGTGATGCCCATGGTGGTTGCACTCACTGATTTCTAACTCCTAGGACAACCTGTGCAGCAGTTTTACATGAAAACCACAGTAGACTCAATTTTCTTGCTTCAAAATCTTAATGAAGCCAGGGATTTAGCTCAAATGGTACCACACCTACTTTGAAAGCATAAGGGCCCAGTTCGATCCCTGGTACCACAAAACAAAACAAACCTAATGAATTCCAGCTGAGGGCAGTAAAGAGCACCAGGCCAAGGAAACATGGCAGGACTATGAAAGGCCGCCCAGGGTGCACAGTGAGTCGCTATACGGCCGAAGGCAGCTCTCGGCCGTCAGCAGACACCAAGTGGTACGGCCTGCTCAGTTCCCTCACTCTCCATGTACTGGAGGAGGGAGTGTGGAGCCCCAAGGAAGATGCACACTTACTTTTTCCGAGGCGGTGGCAATTCTTGTTCCCTGCAGATTGAGAGCGATGCAGCTCAGGACACCCTCGTGAGCAGGAATGTCCACCGGGGGCTTCTCAGTACTGGCCAGGTCCACGAGCTGCACATGGCCTGTGTGGGTGCCCGGGAAGGCTAGCAGCGAGTTGTTGCTGTTGGGACATAGGACACAGAGGCCTGCACAAGGCAGAGGTGACCATCAGCACTGACCCAGGCGAACCCCACGCTCTGCTCAAAAAACAGCCACTATATGCAGAGTGTGCATCTGTATCAGAATTACAAGGTCCACTTTGAGGACTTCAGATAGTAAAGGGCATCAGGGACAAGAGCATGGCCACCCACAAGACACTCACAAACAGAAACATCTCTTCAACAAATGATTATTGAACGGTTTGCCCATCTGTCTTTGGGATGCCAGCTACTGATAATGCAATACAGAATTACAAAGTACAAGACCTGCTCCAAGATGGGTATGGTAGCACATGTTTATAATCCCAGTACTTCAGGAGGCTGAGACAGAAAGATTCCAAGCTCAAGTCCTACCCAGACAACTGTTCAAGACCCTGTTTCAAAATTAAGAAAAAGAGCCAGGTGTGGTGGCTCACGCCTGTAATCCCCACACTCAGGAGGCAGACAGGAGGATTGCTGAGTTCGAAGCTTGCCTGGGCTACATAGTGAGCTCAGAGCCAGCCCAAACTACAAAGCAAGACCCTGTCTCAAAACAAAACAAAACAAAAAAATTAAGAAAAAGTAACAAAGGGTTGGGGAGGTAGTTCAGTGGCACAGTGCCCCTAGGTTCAACCTCTAGCCCACTTCACTCCCATACAAAGAGAAAAAAACTCCATAAGGGCCGGAGATTTAGCTCAGTAGTTCCAGCGCCTGCCTCATAAGCACAAGGTCCTGAGTTCGATCCCCGGTAACCACATATAATGCTGGGCGTGGAGACACGCCCACCAACAATCAACACCGCATACCACAATGCCGGATGTGGTGGCTCACGCCTGTAATCCCAGCACTCGGGAGGTAGAGACAGGAGGATTGCTGAGTTCGCGGCGGCTTGCCTGGGCACCATAGTGAGCTCAGGGCCAGCCTGAACTACAAAGCGAGACCCTGTCTCCAAAAAGCAAAAAAAAAAAAAAGTTTAAATTGAACCCGGCATAATGGTGCATGCCTGTATTCTCAGCATTCAGGAGGCTGAAACAGAAAGATCACCATGAGTTCAGAGGCCAGCCTGAGATGCAAAATGAGTTCAAGGTCAGTTTGAGACCATATCTCAAAACAACAAAGCTTTTTAAGGACCAGAGAGTTAGCTCAGTGGTTCTGGTGCCTGCCTAGCAAGCGCAAGGTCCCTAGTTTGATCCCCAGTAACCATATGCAATACTGGGTGTGGTGACTCACGCCCACCAGCAATTAGTACCACTACCAGGCCAGGTACGGTGGCTCACGCCTGTAATCCCAGCACTCAGAGGCAGAGGCAGGAGGACTGCTGAGGTCCAGGATTGCCTGGGCTACATAGTGAGATCAGGACCAGCCTGAACTGCTAAGGGAGACCCTGCCTCAAAAAAAAAAAAACAAAAAACACCAAAACCTTGTTAAGCACAGGGCAGTAGCCAAGTGTGAGGCCAGGTCCAATCTCCGGAGCTGCCAGAGGAGAAACCACAGTGCACAAGCAACACGCACAGCAACAACCAGCAGAAGGGCATCACATCCCCAAGTCCTCAGGCCAGGCATGCAGCAGGTGGGCATAGAGTGTACCATCCCAGGCAGGCCCCTGGCTGCTCTGAGGGCACCACTCCCCACCACTACCAGAAGCCTCTGGCTCACCGCAACCACAAGAGCCACAGAATAGCTATTTGCAGATGCAACCTTATTCCTCTGCAGGCTATGCTCAGGTATTCATCAGAAAGGGACTTTTTTTTTTTTTGGTACCAGGAATCAAACTCAGGCCCTTGTGCTTGTAAGGTAGGCACAGTACCAGCCCCTATGTTCAGCTATTTGATCACAGTGACAAATAGGGAGATGACCTCTCAGTGGGACTGGCATATGGCACATCAGCAAAATACCCAAGGGGTGGGCACAGCCATTTGTAATGTATGAAGTTAAACACAGCTAAGCACAGTGATGCACTGAGGTCTCAGTTATTTGGGAGGCTAAAGCAGGAAGGTCAGTGAGCCCAAGAGTTTGAAACTAGTCTGGGCGGCACAGCAAGATCATCTCAAACAAAAATGTGAATCATACAGTTTATATCCCAAGAAAGCTACAGGAAAAGCTCAGAATCTGCACAGGGATAAGAAGATGATCCAAGGAAAGAATGAGCTGGTTTCAGAACCATCTACCCAGAAGGAAAGGAAGAAAATGCTAAGTGGAGCAGCTCCATCAGTGAATGGCCTGAGACATGGCATGTTCAGTCAGGGTCTACCCTGAGCCCCCAGGACTCCAACTGCTGGGCGCACTTACCTGTGGTGTGAGACTGTGAGCTGTGGGCAAGAGCTGAGGGTCAATGGAGAAAGAGCCACTCCTCCTCCCAAGCTGCCCCAGGGCAAAGGCCCGCAGCTGGGGCCACCCCGTCCCCTGGCCCATGATGCTCACCTTTAGGGTTATAGCAGGTCTCGAAGACATGCAGCTGGTGGGGATTGTGTGTGAATGTGAACACTTTAATCATAGAGTCCAAGACAACCACAATTCTGCAAAGGAAAGGTGATCAATCAGGGCTCCAGTCCACAAAATGTAAAACATGACATCTTGGGATTTTTTTTTTTTCCTTTTCTCTTTGGTTTCTTGAGGCAGAGTCTCACGATACAGTTCAGACTGGCTGGAATCACAGGTGTGTGGCATTAACACACTTGACTTTTGCTATCTTTTTGAAACTCAGAAACACGGGAAATACCATACACAGAAAGGACTGTTTTTGAGTAAGGGCCCACTAAGGGGCCTTGGAGATCTGTTCCAAGTGCTACCTGGAGCTATATATCCGGGGCAATACTGGTAGTGGGGGCTTGGGGGCTGGCACCTGGTTCAGTCAGCCTCAGAGAACACTTCACACCTGGAGGAGCCCAGTGAAGTTCATTCAGCAGAAATTATGCCTCTGTTTCTTTCTCAATACTGGGGGCAGAGCCTAGGGCCTTCATACTGAGCTATATCCCTAACTTTTTATTTATTTAAAATAACATGTGTGTGCGCACTTTTTTTTTTTTTTTTTTTTGAGATAGAATCTCACTATGTTGTCCAGGCCAGCAGCAATCTCCCACCTCAGTGCTGGAATTACAGGTGCACACCACCATGCCTGACAACAAATTGTGCTTTCACATTCTTGGAGATCTTGATAGTTAAGAACAGTCTGCAAGCCCATTTTTGATCTGGTCAGGCTTCTGTGTTATCAAGGGCCCAGTATCAAACCTCCTGAGATGTGTAGTGCTGTGTCCTCCCTGGCTGACAGGAGGCGATCTCAAGTCAGCATGAGAGCAGGAACATGGCAGGGGCTCCACACTCCCCCCACCCACTTCTCAGAAAAACCCTCCCAGACACCAGAGCTCACCAATGCTGGCTGGCACTGAGACAGGCCTTCACAGCCAAGCTGGACCATAGGTCCTGAAGCCAGACAAGATCCCCATTTCCTGTGGCAGCCTTGGACGTTCCAAACTGGATCCCTGACATCTCAATACAGTGTTTCTGAAGACATTTTCCTTCCACAGAAAAGTGGTGCAGGTGTCTTCTGGAGACACAAACACTCTCCCAACAAGGACACAAACCCACCTGTCTCGCCGCAGCTTCACTGCCTTGACCTCTGTGGAGAACTCAATCTCAATGACGGTCTTCTTCTTCAGATCATCCCAGATCATCACTGCAACAGCACAAGAGGCACACACTGCAGCAGCCTTGCGCAATTGCGAATGCCCTTCAGGCACACATATGCGCACACAAATGTGCTCTTGCTTTAATCCCTGCTGGCCCTTCCTGGCCCAGGGAGTGGGAACTCGTCCTAGGACTTCACACTGAGCTGGTTTTGTACTTTGTTTTACTCCCCGCAGTGCAAACATAATTATTTCACATCTTGCCACTTTCTGAAGCAGTTCTGCAGTTCTCTTTCACGGGTGTCTTTAAAAATTGGGATTAAAAACCCAACAGAGGGCCGGAGGGTTAGCTCAGTGGTTCCAGCGCCTGCCTCGCAAGCGCAAGGTCCTGAGTTCGATCCCCGGTAACCATATACAATGCTGGGCATGGAGACTCACACCCACCAACAATCAACACCACATACCACAATGCTGGGCGTGGTGGCTCACACCTGTAATCCCAGCACTCGGGAGGCAGAGACAAGAGGATTGCTGAGTTCGCGGTGG
Organism: Thryonomys swinderianus; assembly: GCA_004025085.1. Taxonomy (NCBI): domain Eukaryota; kingdom Metazoa; phylum Chordata; class Mammalia; order Rodentia; family Thryonomyidae; genus Thryonomys; species Thryonomys swinderianus. The sequence goes on from PVIC010016853.1 coordinate 28,663, forward strand.
CTTGCCTGGGCACCATAGTGAGCTCAGGGCCAGCCTGAACTACAAAGCGAGACCCTGTCTCAAAAAAAACAAAAACAAACAAACAAAAAAACCAACAGAAAGGCAGGCTCCCATAGAAACAGGACACCATGTCCTCATCCACCTTATTCACCAGATCTGGTACCTGTGACTTTTGGTTTTTCTCCAAAGGCAAAACTAACATGCAAAGTAAAACATTTTCAATGATTCAGGACAATGAGGTAGCCACAACAGGGTATAAGACACAAGTAACAAGAACTACAAGATGTATTCAAAGCAAGGGGAAGTAGGACTTAGTGGCAGTGTATCTGGCACAGCATAGGAGGCACAGGGCGGTGTAGCCACCCTGCCAGGCACAGCAACAACAGACCCATGTCCTCCACACCTGCCAGCACAAGAGGGCACACAGATGCACAGCCAGCTCTGGTGACGAGATTCTGCCCCTGTGGATGCACTGCCTGTCAAAGAAGTCACATGTGGGTGTGGGGCAGTGGGGTTGTGCACATATTGACAGGAAGTATGTGGAAGTCCCTGTACTTTCCATTTAATTTTGATATGAGCATAAAATTGCTCTAAGAATAGATTTTATTTGAAAAATGCCTTTAGATTGTACTAGAAGTACAGTTACTCAGAAACCTATTGGAAAAATGGTTTCTTTCAAGCTTTTAAATTTCTAAGACTTCTTTATTTCTCAAATTTTTTTTTCTCAAATTCTCCTCTTGAGATGAGGTCTTACAATGTTGCCTAGACTGGCTCAACACCGACCCACTGCTCTTGGCCCCCAGTCTTCCCAACCCAAACATCCTATCATCCGGGTTCTGCTTCCTCTCTGGGCCTTTCCCCTCAATCCTCTTCCCTCAACCAAGAGCTGGGTTAAGCTGGCATGCAGGCAGAGAGCCCACACACTGGTCAGAAAAGCCCATTCCTCACTAGGCCATGAAAGGGCCAGATCTCTGCCTGGCCAGGACACTTGGGCCAGATTGGCTTCTTGCTCTATGCAGTTACCAGATTACCATTCCCCTTCCTTGGGAAGGGCACCCCCCCCCAAGCTCTCTTTACCCCAACCCGTGATACCAGTCCAGCGTGGCATGCCAGCCTTGCCACACTCCACTCTTCTTGGGGCTTCTTCCCAGCACCCTGTCCTTCAAACCTCATGGGACTACAAGGACAGACCATATATGGCCCATGAAGTTCAGGTACCCCAGATAAGGAAGAAGTTCTCAACGCTGTGACTACTGTACCTTTGTTGGGAGGGTATTTTGGCTTCTTTCCACCACCAACTAAAGCCAAATAGTTGCAGCGAAATAACATTTCCACGTGGCCAACTCCCCCTTCTAAAAATTCTGAAACGATAATTTAAAAACATTAATATGTATATTTTACAACTAAAAAGTCCAGCCATGTAGCAATCAGCATTTCATTTTCCATTAACAGTTTACATCCAGCCTACATCCAGCTACCAATAAAATGAGAACAGTGCCGGGCTCTGTGTGGGGGTCGCAAGCCCTGGTCAGCACCTTGCTGCCATCAGTTGGCTCCCTCAGTGAACAAGCACCACACCCAAGAGGCTGGTTCACACACACATCTGTGCACTGAGAAGATACACCTGAAAGTTCAAAGTGGAGCAGCCTCATCATCTCAACCCTGCTCCACTCAGTCGGAATGGTCACAAGTCCAGGGCAAGCTCCAGGTCCTTTGCGGGCCTCACAGTGAGCAGGACGCTAAAGACACTGAAGCATAGCTATGGACACATGGGAACCAGCTCCGGTCCCGGCTGTGTGCTGCGGTTAAAGGGCCTCAGTCCTCACCAGGCAGGCTCCACAGCAAGCCCAGGAAGGACTAACAGCACTGGCCAATGAGAGCAAACTTTCCCGAAGAACTTTATAGTCCTTGGACACAGCGCTGGCTCTAAGGGGAGGCACAGACCCACATCTGCAATATCTCCTTTCCTGCAGAGCACAGGATGTAATCCTGGCCAAGGAGTTTCTTCCAACTTACCCAGCCACAAGAAGGTCAGGCCATGCTGAGAAGCACGAACTGTAAGAGACCGGGGCCCAAGCAGCCTAACTGCTTTCACTGGGACAAACGCTGGCCACCCTAGGGGGAAGGGAAGGCTCCATGACAAGCAGGGGTAGAGAAACACATCACGCATGTGCATCACACAGAAGAATGACACTGGACCCCGCAAACACCAGACACAAAATAACTCAAGCAGAGCTTGTGGAGCACACCTAGAATCCTTACACCTAACAGGCTCAGGCAGGATCGCTGGGAGTCTGAGACCACACTACACAGTTAGTTTAAGGCCATCCTGAATGCACAGTGAGACCCTATCTCACAAACAAACAAACACACTGAAGATGGGTCAAAATCCTAAATGTCAGGCCTGAAACTATAAATTCCAAGGAGAAAAGAAGGGAAGTTTCCCGGTGTTGAATTTGGCAATGAACAGCACAAGCAAAATAAGCAAACAAGACAATATCAAACTGAAAACCACACAAGACACATTGGCAGAGTGAAGAGAGCAGTAGCGGCAAACCTTTGGCCCTTGTTGTGGCAAGAGCCGAGGTTCCCCATCTCAGCCCCGCAGCTGAGCATCAGATAACAGTGCACACAGGGCCGTGGACACACTGGGAAAGAAGCCAGTCACCCAACCCAAGCTTTTGTGTGGCCGCTCAGCAAGCTGCCAAGGATCTACGTACATGTATGTACCTGGACTGGCTGTGAGCTTTAAAATATTTGTTTTTATTAACTCAAAATTTTAACTTTGAGTTTATTATGAAAAACTGAAGTTTAACACTGAAGATTTAGCAAAGAGATGTACTAATTAAGAGATGAGTTTTTATTAATGTTGTGCTTTCCCCTGGCATATCTGAATCCATAGCATCACATTTAGCTGTTTGTGAAGAGATATATATACACACATTTCCTTGGACTGGCTGTGAGTTTAGCAGAAGCTCCCCAAAGGAGGAAATGCACTCAGAGGCCTTTTTCCAAAACGGGACAAAAGTGGGTGGTCAGTGGCCACTGGACTCTTCCACTGGTGTTCAGCAAACTCAGGAGGAACCCAGCTGAGAAGCACTGCTGTAGATCCAATGGTCTACAGGAGATACCCAATTCTTTAGTGTTAATGAGTGATGTTTCCTATTTTTGGTACAGGGATAAAATTTTAACAAGTGATTCTTTAATTTTGTTTTTGTAGACTCCAAGTTATGGATGCCAAAAACTGACTATAGCAAAAAAAAAAAAAAAAAAAACCCCAACAACAACAAAAAAACAGGTAGTGGAGATCATCCCAAGAGGTCTGGACAGTCCAGTTGGAGTGACTAGATGTAATGAGAAAGTGGTATGCATTCTGTGCAGTCAAAGTGGGCACTCTGCCACCAACTACAAAAGTATTGCCCAACTTGGTGAAACGGAAAGAGTAAAAAAATTGAGGAAGGAGCGGGGGCGGACCGGACCCAGCAGCTCCGGGCCCGCCGTGCCGTGTTTCAAGCGGACTGAGGAACGAGCAGGGGCGGACTGGACCCAGCAGCTCCGGGCCCGCCGTGCCGTGTTTCCGGCGAACTGAGGAACAAGCGGGGGCGGACCGGACCCAGCAGCTCCGGGCCCGCTGTGCCGTGCTTCCGGCGGACTGGGGAACGAGCAGCGGGCGGACCGGACCCAGCAGCTCCGGGCCCGCCGTGCTGTGCTTCCAGCGGACTGGGGAACGAGCAGTGGGAGGACCGGACCCAGCAGCTCCGAGCCCACCATGCCGTGCTTCCAGCGGCCTGGGGAACCAGCCTCGGGCGGACCGGACCCAGCGGATGCGGCCCCGCCGTGCCGTGCTTCCGGTGGACTGAGGGAGCATCACGCGGACCCTGCTGCAGGGTGCAGTCCATTTCCAGTGGACTGAAGGCCGCCCACCAGCCCACTGTATCCCAGAGCTGTGCAGTGAGGAGTCAGACATAGAGGTAACTCATAAGCTCAAAGTATCCAGTATAGAATCTAACAAACCTTTTTATCTTATTTATTGTGTTCAATACCGATATTGGCATTTATTGTATTATGGTAACAAACATGATGTGATTGTTCTGCTCAAATACCTACCTTGATGTGTCAGGAGTGAGAACTCTCAAGGGTTATTACAGATTCAAGGAGGACCCCCCAAGAAAGTGCTGCTTCCAAAGGGCCCCAGATAATAGAAAGAGATCTGCAACAAACATTGTCCTGTCATCAGTCAAAGAAGAGCATTAAAAACAAAGAGTAGAAATGGGAAAATACACAAAAAACCAGACACAAAGATCACCACCACAGGGAAATTCAGAGAAAAGGGAAATAGGGCAAACTGAAACTCAAACACCAGGACTCTTGGAGATGGTAACTAAAGCAGATCTAGTAAAATGGAAAGCAGAACTCATCTCGAAGATCAAAACAGAGATACTGTCCTCAGTGAAAGACTTCATTAAAGAAGAGATCAGTGAGATGATTGAATCCAAGTTAGCAGAAGCAATGGAACCTTTTAAACAGCTTCAAGCAGAACTCCAGGGAATGATGAAGGAGAATGAAAGCTTGCACAGCAGGATGAAGCAGAGAACCGAATCTCAGACCTAGAGGACAGCATAGCAGCCAGCGAGCAGGAAAGGTATAATCTATGGAAAAGAGCAAGGGAGCATGAGAAATCAATTCAACAGCTTCTAGATGACTCAAAGATAAATAAGATTGATTGGAGTCACTGAGGAAGCAGGAGACAGTGGAAAAGACATAAAAAAGCTATTGTCAGAGATAGCAACAGAAAACTTCACAGGAAAAGACATAGACATACAGATAAATGAGGCCTATCGGGGCTCCAAAACGCC
>PVIC010016854.1:0-33434 GCA_004025085.1 Thryonomys swinderianus
TTTTTTTTTTTTTTTAAGACAGGGTTTCGCTTTGTAGTTCAGGCTGGCCCTGCGCTCACTATGCAGCCCAGGCAAACCTGGAACTCAGCAATCCTCCTGTCTCTGCCTCCCAAGATTGCTGGGATTACAGGCGTGAGCCACCATGCCCGGCAACTTTCATTTTTTATTCTTTTTTGTATCCTTAACAAGAAAGAACCCAAGGCATAGCACATATGCATAGCACATGCTCATCCAATGTTTGTTGAACCAATGAATGAATTGATAATGAAGTGTCCCGTAAATCACTTTTCATCCTTTTAGCATAAGTGTGAATAGAAAACATGACATTCATTTAGAATTGGAGCATTTAAAAGTCACTCACCCCAAAGATTGTTTATTCAGTTGCCATTTTCTTGTTATACAATGATTTCAATATGTATGTAGTCTATTCTTTTTATTTGCTGTATTAGTAGTTGGAATATATGATTTGCACTAGGCCTTACTCTTTGTGAATTTAGTTTAGTGGTTGTCTTATCAGTTTTTAGGACTAATTCTTAGAAGTTACTTGTTCCCTCATAATAGACAAAGAGGTGTCAGTATGCCCAAGTCTTTCAAGAACTGACCTGTAGTGTTTGTTCATACTTGGTTGTTGGGAAATCACTGTGGAGATTTAAGCTACCAACAAAGATAAGGGAATCTTTCCATTTATTTAATCGCTCCACAGTTCTGGGATAGCTGGACTTTGAGTCATTGCAAGGGCCATATCAGCAGTTTAGAGTTGAGGCAGCAAACCACGAAACTTATCTTTGAGACCATCTGCTCTTCTTTACCTCAGCTCTCTTGAGAGTTTTGTCTTCAAGCTGAGATATATCCTCAGAGAGGTGGTGAACAGAGGGAAATTAAAATGTTGGGTTAACAGTTCTCCTTGTACAGTAATAAAGATATATGTGGAATCAGTGGCTACAGAATCAAAAAATAGATCACAGTAATCAGATCAGACATGAGAAATATCTTGTTGCTGTGTTTAAAAAAAAGATGGTAAGGAAGTCTGTGTTGTGAAGATGCTTCTACTGTTTGGGTAGCTATATAGTTGGTACAAAATAAAGTTGTGGTAAAATGAAGCTTATAAAATTAGTTGTCTATAAATGATCTAGTTTTAAACAAAGATTTCCTTTTGGTCTTAGTGGAAGATGGGAGAAATTTTTGTATGCAGGTAGAGAGGAGGGAGTGTTTGCTAACACTGCTGTGTAGAAGTTTGGCGTTGATTCTTTTCTCTGAATATAGAGGTGGAGCCATTGTAAGTGGAGTTTATTTCTGTAATATTTTTAAAATGCATTTGTAGCACTGATATATCTGTGACCTTGTGAAGGCGTTTATGAGAAGTAGGGGTGGCTAGCCCTTTTTCTCACTGTCATAAATGATGCCTACTCAATAACTCTACCTTCCCGACAGTCTCAGGAGAGGGAGGAGTGCCTATCGTAACTTGTTTTTTATGGCTTGTTTCTAAAGCATTCCCTTCATAGGCACATCCAGCTATTTGGACTTCTCATCTCCCTGCCTAAGGCATGCATCCAGCCTCATTGTGTTTAGTGCTTTAAATGATGTGAATTATGGAGAATCATGCTTTTATCCATGCTTCCCTTGTAGCTGTATAGCTTTATTCTATCTTAGGTTACACAGTTTGCATTCTTGAGCTTTGTAAGGGGATTGTTGCAATTAGTTGAGATTTTGAGAGGAATGATATATCTTTTATTTCTACTGTACACTGTGTGCCCTTTCTTGGTAGACACTTTTTCAGGAATTTACTTTTTACGGAATCGTTTTAAATTAGCTGCTTAAACCACTTCTTCATGTTGTAACTCTGGACAGATATAGCCTTCACAGAGTGAACTGTTGTCAAGTAAATGTGATTTGATGGCAATAGTCAAGAAAAATTATGTCTTTGAAATACAGATTTTTTTCAGTGTGTTTATATATAGTACAAGATTGGTATTATTCAAGAAGAAGAGATGAGTTAATCAATTTCTTCTAGAATTAAGTGGCTAATGCTTCAAGCATCCCATTTAAAAACAATTACATCTAGATCCTGTCTGCAGGATTGCTTATTTCATTATTCTGGTCATTTGCATGAAAACAAGTTGATTATTCTTTAAATAACCTGTCTGTTCAGTTTTCTTTTGATCCTGAATTGTTATTCCTCAAATATTGTATTCCATTCATGCAGTTTCATGAGTCAGGTCTAGAAAGTTAGAATTTCAGATTAAGGTAGTAGCAGATTTTTTTCTTCACCTTTTAAAACCAAAAATGATCTCCCATTTTCATATTAATTTATGTGGGATTATATCTCTTTATCCTGGTTTCATGAAGTGTGTGAATACGGTCATATTTTAATAGAATATTTTCAAGGTTTTAGGATTTTTAAAAATGAGGTCATCACCTTCAAGATTTTGACCTGAACTTTTCATGAACTAAGGAGCAAGAGAAAAAATAGATGGGGAAAAAAAGATGAATGTGTAATGCACATACAATTGAATAAATGATCCAAGTTAACTTTATTTTTTATTTAATTTATTTATTTTTTGAGACAGGGTCTCACTTTGTAGTTTAGGCTGGCTCTGAGCTCACTATGTAGTCCAGGCAAGCCTGGAACTCAGCAATCCTCCTGTCTCTGCTTCCCGAGTGCTGGGATGACAGGCGTGAGCCACCACGCCCGGCACTGTAGTATGTGGTATTGATTGCTGGTGGGCATGAGTCTCCACGCCCAACATTGTATGTGGTCACCGGGGATTGAACTCAGGACCTTGTGCTTGTGAGGCAGGCACTGGAACCGTTGAGCTAACCCTCCAGCCCCCAAGTTAAATTTATTTTATGACATTTATCTGGTGCTAGCTTCCAAAGCATGTTACCATTTTAATATTGGAAACTCCACATTTATATATTGGATCTCTCCATAAGATCCACTTTATAAAAAAGTTTTGTTTCAATTTTTAAAGGTTTGAACTGGTCAAACAGAATGATTTTTTCAAGTTCACAATTACAAGGCTAGAAATAATAAAGCTGAGTTTATTAGGAGACCACATCATTAATAAAGGATGCTTATTTGGCTGAGCTGTTCTCTCTTCATATTCTCCTTGGGGCTCAAGAAAGGGTGACTATGATCATGGCAGAAAACTGCAGAGAGAGCGGAGACTTTTTATTATTGGCCTCAGTCTTTCCATCAGAGACATGTTAAGGAGGAATTATCTAGAGTTTGGTGTTTCAAAGGCTTTCCATTTAAATCAAACCTTGAAAGTATGGGGAATTTTGGTACTAAAAGCAGGGAAGGAAGGACATTGTATATTTAAGAGAAACAGATGAATAAAGTCTTAAAGGTAGAAAAACTAAAATGGCGAGTAAGAGAGCATATTAGCAAAAAAAGTTTGCAGCTGGATTGTAGAAAAACTTGGAATGCCAGGCTTAGTTAAATTCAAGAAGTCACTGGGAGCTATTTAAGTTTTTTTTTTTTTTTTTTTTTGACAGCGAAGTACAGCCTGTTTCATGTTCAGGAATGTAAATCTCATAAAGATTAGAAATTGAGAGATTAGAGGTAGAAAGACAGATTTGGATGTATAATGCCTCAAATAATATTAAGTGAAAACTTGAACTAGAACACTAAAGGAGAACTTGAATAGATTTTATGGCTGACTAGAGAATGGAGATGGAGGGAAGCTAGAGAAGAGAAGTTGTAATTTTTTTTTTTTTTTTTTTTTTTTTGAGTCAGGGTCTCGCGTTGTAGTTCAGGCTGGCCCTGAGCTCACTGTGGTGCCCAGGCAAGCCGCCACGAACTCAGCAAATCCTCCTGCCTCTGCCTCCTGAGTGCTGGGATTACAGGCGTGAGCCACCATACCCAGCATTGTGGTATGCGGTGTTGATTGTTGGTGGGCGTGAGTCTCCACGCCCAGCATTATATGTGGTTAGCAGGGATCGAACTCAGAACCTTGCGCTTGTGAGGCAGGCGCCAGAACCACTGAGCTAACCCTCTGGCCCGAGAAGTTGTAATTTTGAAATTGAGTAACTAGAAGAATTGCTATTCCAATTAACCTAAATAAAGATATATAGAGAGTCTGGTAAAGGAAGTCCATGAGCTTACTTTTGGATATAGGACATTTAAAATATCATTGGAACATTCATGTAGAAATATTTAGAAGGTATTTTGACATTGGCATTAGAGCTTAAGAGATGTTGAGGCTAGAGTTAGAGATTGGAGATTTGAAAGTTGCCTGCAAAGGGATGATAGTTAAAGTTTTACATAATGCACTTATTTGTTTACTTATTTGATAAACATTGATAAAATTGCCCAATAAGTATAGAACATTCTGTTCTAAAGATTGAGCAGGATTATATGGCAGATCCTGAGGGTGGTGTGGAAAAGTAGGGCCCTAAGGCAGGTGTATTGAGGAAAGGGTAAAGAATCCTTGGTAAATGCTCCCGGAGGGACTAGTCAGAGATAGGCAATTAATGTGGAAGAAGGCAGGAATAGCAGGTAGGGATTGAGCAGGGAGGATGCAGGATGGAAGTCATTGAAGGGGAAGGGGAAAGAATTACTTAGAGTGAATTAAAGAGGAGGAGTTTATGTAGGCAAATGAAATTATACTGAAGGGATCTAGCCACTTACACAGCTAGGATACAACAATGCTAGAATCAGATTACAGTTGTTTTGTTTGAGGCCATTTTCTTGAAGTACACCGGTACACCAAGTTGTGTCTTTATGTGATATAAAGAACTATAGAGAGTCTGTATAACCTGTCTATCACTTAAAATGTTTCAGAGTTAAGATTCTTAGGTTGTGGTGTGGAATAAAGGCAAATTAGTGAACCTCACAACTGTCCTTGTATTTCATGTCATGAATGACGGCTTTGGCAGGCTCAAGTGTGCAGGGAGGATAGATAGAGGCTGTTCTTCTCAAAGTGTGCTGCTTTAATAACTGGCACCAGAACACAAAAACAAATCCCAGTGTAGCGCACGGAGCATTTTCAGGATGGCAGGAAGAATCTAGGTCAGTTTATAGGTAAATCCTCTTCTTTAGGTAGATTAATGTCTGCCACCCTCATTTTCAGCATACTGTACAAGTCCAGGAAGATTGTGGGGTACATGTAAGGAAAATATGTTCACACTCAAAAGAATCAGTCTGTTCCCATGATAACTACTCCAGTTTGGTGAGACGGATATTAATTTCTCTTTAAGACCTCACAGCTCAGCACCACTACATTAGCAACCAAATTTCAGTGCAAATGTTGGCGAGGACAACCATATCCAGTTAATAGGCATCATGAATTAAACTGGTATGTAGGAGCATTTGATCTGAAATTGAGTAGAAAGAGTATAATGATATGCTAAGTAGTAATATGAATTTTCATAACTGTTAAGTATACATCTTTGTGAACTTTCACTTTCTGTGTTTAGGAGATAACTGATTTCCTAAAGGTACAGTGATCAAAAATTAGTGTAGATCATGATAGATCTCTGGAGTCTGAGCTTGGTTCGCTTTCTAGATTTGTCCAGTAGTGCTTTCTGGGATGGTAGAAATATTCCATATCTGGCTGTGCAGTTTAGAAATCAGTAGTGACATATGGCCACTGAATATCTGAAATATACCCAGTGTGACTGAAGAGCTAAGTTTAAAATTTTACTTAATTTAGATTCAAATAGTCATATCTGGGGCTGTTCGTAACCATGTTGGACAAAATACCCAATAAAAATTAAGAACCCAGGGCCAAATTCTCATTCTCATCAGCATGAACCAAGAGGGAGGTTGGAAGAGGGGTTGAATTATCCTGACATTCATTTGAAATTGAGTGTAGTGTGGTTATCCAAAGCTGAGAATATTTTAATTGTCCTTTCTTCATTTGAAAAATTACCCCTTTTGGCCTTAGGAGGGATATGGCTCTTCTAGTGCACAGATTAATAGCTCCAGCTTTGTCCTTAGGGAGCTAAATCTTGAAGGTTACCATTATACGACTGTACTGCCGTATGCCAATTCATTGTTTTTTTTTTTTTGGTTTTTTTTTTAATGTGGAGAGTGAGTGAAATGTGGAAAAAACATTATTCATTTTAAATAGTTTTGACTGCCAGGTTAATGCGTCTCTTAAGCGGAGCTTCATGAGGTCTGGCCATAGGAATTGCTTTTAACTTGATTTAAAGTTCTTAAACATTCTGAATTGCCTCACCTAATCTTTTTATACTGAACGTACAATTTTCAGGCTCTTCTTTATTTTCAAATCCATAACTGACAGCTGCTCAACACTTCATTCAAATAGTTTTAAGAGTTTTAGAGAAAAGTTGGGACAGACTGGATTTACTGACATCAGTTGGATTGAGATATTGTGGATTTAAAGATGATAGAAAAAGAGAGAAAAATATAAAATAATTATTGCATGTTCACTGCTTTGCCAATGTCAGGGATTTGAAGTCAAAAAAAAAAAAAAAAACAACCAAAAAAACCCAACCCCTCAGGGGTAGTAGAAGGGCATTTGAGTTAACTTTTCATTTCTTAACATATGGAAGAAAAATTTCACTTGAGAACAACATTTTCCTATATGTCATTTATTTTATTACATTTATAAACTATTAATGCAGAGCACTGTGGATATACTGAAACCTCAGTACTGTCTTTTTTTTTTTTGACAAACGTCTCACGGATTCCATGGACTGACTCTGGAGGGGATTTTGTGATGTTTAGTGCATAGCAGCTACTTCCTAAATGAAATTAACCATTTTATGAAAGAAATAACGTGGTCTTCCACTCAAGAAGGCTTTAGGCTACAGTGAATGTAGAGAAGCTTTAAAGATTGTTTATCCAAGAGTTAAAATAAAGATGACTGAACATTTTGTCCTTTGCTTGTATTGCCTTTTGAATAAATGTTTTCATGTATGTGCACGTGTGTGTATGTGTGTATGTGTGTATTGCCTACTATGTACTGCTGTACACCTTGGTAAGTAGTACTAGGCCTGCAAAGATTGATTATATAGAATCTCTTTCAAAGATTTTATATTTTAGACTTATGGAGAGGACAGTAAAAGTAATACGTGCTAAGAACCATAATGCTTTTAGAGGGCTCTAGAACAGTCGAAGCATCTAACTCAGGAGGAATATTTTTAAGTTAAGAAAGTAAAGGGGTCTTTTGTGATGGGTCTTGAAAAATAGAAAGGGGAGAGCCAGAGTGATACTATGGGTAGTTTTTCCAGGTAGAGAGATGATACACAGAAAGATAGGGAAACATTAAAAGTATGGGGAATTTTATGAACTCTGAGTAGCTTATATGGCAGAGGGAAAAAGCCTTTGAGGTTGGAGCAAAATATGAAGCTGGTCAAGGTGTGTAGTAGTCACATCATAATAGATTGACTTGATAACGTTGGGTCGGGCAGGCTTTGTTGTACAGAACGTCTCTTTGGGGGCAAATGTGAAATGGATCAGGAGGCTGAGACCAGAGTAGGAGAATAGTTAGGAAGAAGCGGTGCAAGATCAGCTGAGAGGATGAAGGCGCTGACTGAGGTTTTCACTGTGTGGTTTGGGAGGAAGTTGATTTCAGGGTGTGTTTAAGAAGGTGGAATTACATGACTGATGGAGGGAGGGAAGAGAGTAGTCAGGGTTAGAGGTGAGCTTTTGACTTGGTCTCCTTGGTAGGTGATACAGCACCCAGCAGAGGTAGGGACTTTAGAAAATAAACAGACTTGAGGGTTAAGGATGAAGTCTGTGACTCTGGAGAGGCTGAATCCGAGGCCCATCCAGGTGGACAGAGGCAGTAAGTGCTCCACAGCACTTGTTTATAACCATAGGCATGGGTGAGATTTTCTAAGATCTTCCTCTGGGTAAGAAAAGTAAGAGTGCTAAAGACAGAACCTCTGGGAACGGTTACACTTACAGGTAGGAGGAAGACGATAAACTAGTGAAAAAGATGAAGACAAAAAATAAAAATAAAAAAACCAACAGGAAAACCTTGTCTTAGCAACTAGGGGAGGAGAGGAATCTAAGTAGAGAAGCAACCAGTGGTGTCCCAGGATGCAAGGCTGTCAGAGAGGTAAAGTTGCTGCTTATAGCTGTAGTGCTTCCGGCATTTGGGGGAGCTCTGCAGCAGGGAGTGTGGTGGTCAGATGGCAGTGGGTAGAGCAAAGGAAGTGTAGCTGGGGGCAGGTGCCGTGGGAGGTGACTGATGAAGAAGGAGAAGGAAATAAGATGAGTATGAAGGGAAATTTTATGTGAACTTTCAATCAGGAGGACTTGATTGTATAAGAAGTAGTACAGAGTGAGATGGAAGATGAAGTGGGAGCCGATCACTGGCTCAGTGTAGAGGGGCTTAGAAAGAGGCAGTTGCTTGGTATAGTAGGGGAGACCATTGCTTTCTCCTGGGATGGAGGTGACGGGGAAGACCTTCAGAAGGACGGGTGTCATAAGACAGGGCTAAAGTAAGAGGGAGGAAATAAAAGGGGAAGGAGGAGAGTGGGAAGGAGGGAGTGAGGCTCTCTCGAGAGTGCAGGAGTCCATGTTATACCTGCTGATGGTGAGGTGGAGTGTGGTGGCTGGAAAGCTGAGAAGGTTCCCCCCAGAGGGTACCAGAGGGATGCTGAGGGCACCCTGCTGAGGGAGGGCCCTTGTGTCGTGCTCTCGATCATCTTGGCTGCTGTTTGTCTTGTCAGAGCCGCAGACTGGACGTCCCTCTTTCCTACTCCTTTGGTACTGCTGGGGTGTCCTTGATATCTTTGTTCCCTTCAGGGGAAAGGCAGGTCGCTGTGACGTGAAATGGAGAGCTGAAGGGCCTTGAGAGAGCATGGAGACTAACCTCATTTTGTAAATGAGCAGACAGAAAGCAGGAAAGTGAAGTGACTTATTCAAGTAAATCCAAAGCCAGGGCTAAGCCTCAGACCTCTGATTTGTAGCCCAGGGCTCCCTTTGTTCCCCTGCTACCTTCTTGATAAGGATTATGAATAAATCCCACTGGTTATAAATGCTCTTTAATTTCTTATTTTGGACACTGGGAATTACACACCATTTTGTTTCTTTTCTGCTCTTTTTTTCTCTCTGCCAGGTTCAAGCAGGCATATTTATGTTCTAGAACGTTAACAATAAATAAACGTACGTATAATTTCCCCCAAAGTGGAGATGATAATTGATTAGATGAGGACATTTGGGATTTGTAAAAAGGTAGAGCTTAATACTGAAGTGTCTAAAATTTCTCTTACGAACTTTGTAATTTTAAAAACATATAGAATTATTCACTTATGTGTTTTATTGATTCTAAATTTCATTTATAATATATTTCAAGAATATCTGTTAGATCCCAGGCATCAGGATGATAAGTGCCATGGAATGCTGATATCCTACTGTCTGTGAAAATTGCAACTCATATTAATACTCCCTCCTTCCAGTGTGTCAAGTTTGATATGGACAACTTGTGAATGCTTCTTTGGGTTCTGCCATCCAAGTCCTTAGCCTCGCCAGGAACTAAGAAGCAGGTAACAATATGTCTGCTGGATAAACTTGGATTTGGCAGGAGTGATTTAGTGTGGACCTAGGGACCCTTCATTAATTATCATTGTTTATAATACATTTTTTCTCCTTTGTATCCAAGAATGAGAATAATTCAGCAATACGATTGATAAATAAAACATAAAAGGTCAGTTATGGTTGCCCTGGTAACTGTACTTCTCAGCAAGTATTTTGTTTGGCACGATCTGTGTCCTGGGTGATTTACTGGAAATCAGACTCTGAATGTCATGACTTTTTGTATTTAGATTTCTCAGGCATTCATTTAGGAGTGACAGTTTTGTTAGGTGTTTTGGGCTGGGTTCTGAAGCTTTATGTACGATAGGGATCCTTGTCGTTTTTTTAAATTTTGTTTTCCTTTTTTGGGAAGACAAACAGGAAACTGTGATTACAGTGAATCTGCTTGAGTTTATGAAGATCATCCAAGTGTAAAGTGGGATTTAACTGTATAATGACAGGTCAGTCCACAGCAGGGTACATAATGGTGGTCCCATAAGATTACAGTGCAACTGAAAAATTCGTAATAACATCCGTGCTTGTAGTGCTACTGGTGTAAACTTGCCCCCTGTGCTGCCAGTCATACATATGCACACACATACCGTGGTATATATGCACATGCAGAACAGAGCATGTACACTAATGTAAAGTACATAGTACTTAGGATAATAAACATTACTAATTTGTGTATTTACTATACTATTTGTTGTTATTTGAGCGTGTTTTATAAAAAGCATACTGAAACCATTATGCTGTGTTGATATCAGCAGCAACCTAGTGCAACTTGTGCTCCCAACCCTTTCTTACATCACTTTTCTCTTGTGCTTGATTTAATCTCATGTTGTTTTGTTCATTATAGCCCTAGGAGTAATAGGCTGTCCTATACACACACATCAAAGCACACACACATTATATAATACACAGCCTAGTCAGTGATGCTGAACCTTTTTGAGCTTTCAGGGATTACAGATAGCCCATGATGGCATACATTCCATAGGTTCATACCACTGGGGTAGGTGTATAATACCTTATGCATACCCTCTGAAGTTCACACAATGGTGAAATTAGCTAATGATGTTTCTAGGAACATATTCCTGTCATTAAGTGACATATGGCCTTACTTCAATTTTTGTGATATGTGAACTTTCTTAAAACTGGCGTATTTTATATAGAATTTAAACAAAGAATACTTTCTAATAAGTAGTCAGCAATGCATTAGCCCATACCTTTTGACTTAATTTCTATGCAATTACTTTTGAGTAGAATAAATTATTACCAAAAGAGTATAAATGATGATCAAAATAATGAAGCAATTAGAGGAAATGCTATCTTCTTGAAGATTCATGGTCATGTGAATAAAGTTAATGGCTGATTAAAAACAAATCTATTTTATTCTTTAACCCCAAACAAAACCATATGTTATCCTACAGAAATGGTTGTACAAATGTATACATGAAAAGTTAGAAAGATACAATTCCTGCATGGTTTTCAATAACACATAATTGGAAATAATCCAAATGTCCATCAAGGGGACTGACTAAATAAATTATTGTCAGTGGACTTCTTTGTAACCATTTTAAAGAGATGAGATACATGTCTATTGACAGAAAGAGATTCACAGAATGTATCAGTGGGTAAAAAAAATTCATAGAATATTAGAAATCTAGATGATTATAACTTTTTGATATAATTAATGTACAATCCCATTAATATTCATTTAAAATTTGAAGAACAAAAACAGTTTTTAACAACAGTTATCTCTGGATAGCAGTATTATAAGGATGTTTCCTTTTGAAGTTATATTTGCATATTTGAAATTTTAAAAGTGAATATGGGTTACCTTTGTAATTAGAGGAGAAAAGAAACCGGCTGGTGTTTAAAAGGTATTAAAAATGAGTTGAGGGCTGAAAATTTAGCTCAGTGTTTCTGGCACCTGCCTAGGAAGCATGAGGTCCCTGGTTCGATCCCTGGTAACCACATGTGGTGGTGTGGTGACTCACGCCCACCAGCAGTTAGTACCATATACCACAGTGCTGGGTGTGGTGGCTCAGGTTTGTATTTGCAGCATTGGGAAGGTAGAGGCAGGAGCATTGTTGAGTTTGAGGTTTGCCTGGGCTACATAGTGAGTGCAGGGCCAGCCTGAACAACAAAGTGAAACCCTGAAAAAAAAATAGGTTGAAATGAATGTTTGAGTGTTGCATATAAATACATTAGGCATGTATGAGCCTTTTGTTTATTTTTTGTATTTATGTCACTTGAACCATTACTCTGATTTTTAACTCCTTCTTGGGTGCCATCTGTTTTGTTCCTTCACATTTCAGTTGTTTTCCGTGCATCTGTTTTCTTTGAAGTGCCTCTTTGTCAAGCATCCTATTTGCTACTGCATATCCTTTGATAGACTTTGCTTATAGCATTCTTGGTATCCTGAGCAGTGGGTTCTTTTAGCTTGAAATGATAACCTTTGAATACAAGGGGATTTAGAAGTAGAATATGGGGTCCTTAGGACTTTGTCTAGATATGATATTCTAGATCCTGACTCTGGTACCAAAAGTGCAGTTTCTCCTTTTGTGTTTGCATGTTTGGACCCCAGCTACAGCCACAGTCTGGAAATAGACTTCCCTTTTATAGCCAGTTTGTCTTTTGCAGAGGAATCATCAATGCAAATAGGATTAGGAAGAAAATGCACATGGGCTAGGCATTTATTGCCGTTTCAGTTGTCTAAGCTCAGTTTGTTAGCATGCAGAGTGGAGCAGAAGTCACTATTTCAGGCCTTTGCTGTGAGGTTTTCTGTTTTGGTGCCATGCTGATATGTGTTAGGATAAAAATAGATCTAGAGTAGATCTTGGATCACAATGGTGACATCATGGTTACACAAGGAGTGATCAAAATATATAGTTAATGTTTAAGTAGAAAAGTTTATTGTTTGTAAAAGACATATTGACATTAATGGCCCTCAAAATACTTGATTCACATGTACTTATTCTCTCGTTCTTGCCACTTGCTGAACCAGTTCTTGGAAGTCATGTTTTGTGAATGTTTTTTAAGAAATGTGATTAAAAAAAATGGTGACTGCTGCCACCAGTTGCCATACAACCAGGAGGTAGGCTCAGAAACACATTACAGTGTGTCCTTGTTGCGGTATTCAAACCTTTGATAAGAGGTTACTGTGATCCACATCTGGCATTGTGAGACTTTACACTTTTACCCTGTCAGAATGACCCTATGCATATTTGAATTGATTTAGCACTTGGAGGCTGTGGTGACAGTGTGGTGAAAATCCTGCTATGAAAGTGGCAGAAACTAAGATAAATGTGCTTGAATTAGAAAAGGCAGTATTGTGAGGGGGATTAATGGTAGTATGTCCTTTACTGTAATAAATTAAAAAAATAACTGTAACCTTACTTTGGTCAGACTTTTTAATGTTGTGAATTTACTGATTTAATGAAAATTTAGACATCTATCTATCTATATTTTATTTCCTATTCTGCTTTGATTATATAAAGTCGGCTAGGTTATTCTTTTTCTTGGAAGTAACTATTGGCTTCTTGTACTTGGGGGAAGGATGGAAACAGTTTTAAAAGGATTTTGATAAGAGGTTACTGTGATCTAGAAAAGATTTAAGGCAGTGTTTTTCAATTTTTTGAAGTGACCTTTACCATTGTATGCACAATAAATTTGTATGATGTGTTAGTCTTTACTATATTCAAAATACCTTGATTTTTTTTTTCAGTGTTCTCATGTTTTCTGTTCTTTCCCTTTGCTATAGATCACTGTGTCCTGCCAATCCTAACTTATCCCTGTATCTTGTCCCCCATCATCCAAATTGTCCTACTCTATTCTGTCCTGTCCCTTCTAGTCTATTTCATTAAAACACTGAATGGGAACTACTAATTTTAAGATCCACTATTTGAAAGCCATTGGTATGCAGGATGGTACATTATAGTAAATGAAATTAGCAGAGGTCTTGGTGTTATATTTATTTGAGTGTGATTTGTTGTTTTCTGTGGAACTCTTAGTTTTCACTGATGCTATATGCCCCATGGCCTGTTTACTGACATGGTAGGTTGCCAAGATTTAACTTCCTATGTTAAGAAATATATGCAGATACATACAGTTGTTGATTTCTAATCTTTTACATGCTAGGAAGTTAAACCTTTTCTCATTGTGTAAATATTGAGCAGTCTTAGTATCCAATGATGGTAATAAAGTTTGCATTTTCTGAATGTAGATTATACACTACAGAATGTTTAATTCAAGAATCACTTTTCTCTAACCACCTAGCAGGTTCCTGGCTGCTCCTGCTGCCATCTACTGACACATGACCAGAGAAGGGAAACACACAGTAATATTGGACTAAGCCTCACAGGTGATGTAAACGTGCTTCAGTCACCTTACTACTCTTAAAGACCACAGGGCAATGATTTTGTATTATATGCCTGCGGTCAAGTTTTAGTTTTGATACATTAGTGTTGACTTTGCCTCTAAATAATTTTGTAACTGAATTTTAATCTTAGTTTTTAGATTATATAGCCATGACATGGTATGTTCTTAATGCTCTTGAAATACAGATAGTATCTATCTCTCTATCTATATCTTTTATTTATTGTAGAAATGAGCAGGAGATAATTGATCTTTGAAAAATATGTTGGTTTCAGGGCCGGAGATCTAGCTCAGTGGTTCCAGTGCCTGCCTAGCAAGCCCAAGGTCCCTGGTTTGATACCCGGTAACCTCTTACAACAGTACCAGGTGTGGTGGTTCACACTCACTGGCAATCAGTACCACACACCACAAATGCCGGTCTTGGTGGCTCAAGTATGCTATCCCAGCACTCGGGAGGCAGAGACAGGAGGACTGTTGAGTTGGAGGCTTGCCTGGGCTACATAGTGAGCTCAGGGCCAGCCTGAACTACAGAGTGAGACCCTGTCTCAAAAACAAAACAAAACAAAACTATATATACTGGTTTGAATGTGAGTTGTGTATTAAAATATTAAAACAGCAGTCATAGAAGAATCACTAAAGGTTATTTTTAGTTTCTGTTTTTTACCCCCTTTTTGGTATTTTTTTGAGGGAGGGCCTCATTATGTAGTTCAGTCTAGGTTTGAATTCTTTATAAAGACCAGGCTACCCTTAATGCTTCCTAATGCTGGAATTACAGGCATGTGGTACCATACCCAGCTGGTTTCACGTATTTTAATAACAAACTTATAGAAATAGCATAAAAGATAAACAACATTAGAAGCACATATGTGGATGTAGGCAACTCAGAAAAGCATAGTGAAAAGGTGGAATCTACTATATGATAAAAATGCTACAAATACATTGTTAGTTACTGTTAATAACAATTTGCTTTTTAAAAAACTCCAAATACATTGTCCAGGAAAATTTAACAGGTTTATTCATAATTATTTTAAAGTGGAGCTATTAAAAGTTGTTCACTAGGGCCGGAGGATTAGCTCAGTGGTTCCGGCGCCTGCCTCGCAAGCGCAAGGTCCTGAGTTCGATCCCCGGTGACCACATATAATGCTGGGCGTGGAGGCACGCCCACCAACAATCAACACCGCATACCACAATGCCAGACGTGGTGGCTCACGCCTGTAATCCCAGCACTCAGGAGGCAGAGACAGGAGGATTGCTGAGTTCGCGGCAGCTTGCCTGGGCACCATAGTGAGCTCAGGGCCAGCCTGAACTACAAAGTGAGACCCTGTCTCCAAAAAGCAAAAAAAAAAAAAAAAAAGTTGTTCACTAAAACAGTACTTGCAGTCCTGCTTTATGTCCCACCTTTATATTAAAAATTAACACAAAAATTAAAAATGGAAAAACTGCGAGTACCTGGTTTGTGTCCCCTAGTTTTCTACTCATAATCATATACTTAGTTAACTTTTGACCCCCTGGAGCAGGGAATACTTGACCACCAGTAACAGGAAGAAATTATTACTATGAATTATTTAGAATGAAACTTTTTTTTATCTCAGTGAAATTTTAAGCATGTTTTCCACATATGTGATGTAGTAGCTAGATGTCTTTGGCATTTTTCATGGTGGGCTTGACAATACATGGGTTGGTTTCTGCAAAAAGGCCAATTAGCAGTTTATCAGATGCTAAAAGGAAAATTTATGAATCAAAAATTCAGTGTCCTTCTGATAACACCTAATTTTGTAGATGTCCACACTATCTCCTAGGCCTGTACTCATGAGGTTCCTTTACCCTTCTCGAGAGGGTGCTTTGGAGCAGCGTTGTGTGACAGCTTTGCGGGTGATGTTCTTCTCTTTCTGTGCAGGCCTTCAGCCTTACGTGGCCCATGGAACAGAGAGACCTCCTCACTTATCCCTTCTCCCGTGGCTGGTGTCAGTATGGGTGTCGAGGGTGGCTTCTGCGGGGACGTTCAGTAATTAAACATTTTGCCAAGTGCTTGCCATAAACAAATTATATACATCATCATACTGAGTTTCCATTGTTCTGTGAGAATGAACTTTTTTTTCCCCCTAAAGAGCTGTTTGTATAATTGATAGTTTTATGGATTTATTTTTAAATTTACGTACAGAAAACTTCACCTTTGGGGGGGGGTAGGTTTTTGTGAGTTTTGGGACAGGTGTAGAACTGTGATGACTCATAGTGGTATGCCTATTGTGATCAACATACAGTGTCCTCCTTTGCCCAAATCCCTTCATGTTGTCCCTGACAGCCTGAACCACTGATCTGGCTGCTATTCTTATAGTTTTGATTGTTTTTAATAATGAATGCAGTATTTGTATCTGGCTTCTTTCACTTAACATATTGCAGTCTGATATTTACTCGTGTCGTTGCATATATCAGTATTCATTCTCTGTTGCAGAGCCCAGTGGTGTTGTGTGGTTGTGAGTACAAATATTTGTGCACAGGTTTTTTTTTTTTTTTTTTTGGTTTGTTTGTTTGTTTTGTTTTTGAGGCAGGGTCTTGCTTTGTAGTTCAGGCTTTCTTGAGCTCACTATGTAGCCCAGGCAAGCTTGGAACTTAGCTTCCCAGGTGTTGGGATTATAGACGTGAGCCACCATGCCCAGCACTATGGTATGTGCTACTGATTGCTGGTGGGAGTGAGTCACCACACCTGGTATTGTTATATGTGGTTACCAGGGATCGAACCAGGGACCTTGTGTTTGCTAGGCAGGCCCCGAAACCACTGAGCTAAATTTCCAGCCCTGTGCACAGGGTTTTTGGGCATTTCAATTCTCTTGGATAAATGCTTAGGAGTCAATTGCTGAGTTATACAGTAAGTATATGTCTTCACTTTTTAAGAAGCTGCCACGCATTACCAGAATAGCTGTGCCATTTTGCATCCTGTTTTTGGATTCAATTCCTGCATGGTGTCCAAGGTAGCATCATCTACTTTCCCCTGAGAGCTTGTTAGAAGTGTGTTGTCCCACATCAGCTGAATCAGAGACTGGGGTGGATCTTAGAAATCTGTGCTTGACAGGCCCTTCAGGTCATCTGGTGTATGCTAATGTTTGAGAACCATATAACCCTATGGAATCCCTCATCATACTCAGCCCCAAATGCCATCTACTCTTGCCTGTACTCTGTACGTCACTTCAGTCTTTCAAAATGTCAGTTTTTCATTTTGAATACCCACTTCTCCTTTTCTTTATTTGTTTCAAATTCCTTATTTAAATATCATACTGCAGATTTGCTTCTTTGAAGAAATTTCAATTTTCCCTCAGAGAAACAAAAGGTTTATACTGTGTTTATTTCTTCTTCCTGACAAGGTACTTTGTAAGAGGTTTGGTTGACTGCTGTGTATGTTCTGTCTTTTTGAAGTAAGGTAGGGTAATGTGTCCTCTAGATTTGCATGAGGGATGTATTTGGTACAGATTTTTGGTATGTCAGTTTTGCTAGTAGATTGGAGGGGAACTTGGTTTTTTACAAATGTCCAAACAATAAATATATTAATGAGCAGAATGAAAATGTCCGTGAATAGTCAAGAACAGAAATGTCTATGATCAGTCAATTTCTGCTTTGTTTGAGGTCTTCTGGACTATTCATTTATCTTCTTTCCTCTGATGTTAAAAGATGTCCTGGTTAAAAAGCCTAGGATCACTCCCCTGGTGACATAAAGAAAGGGCCATGCACTATAGACTGTTGGGCTACTTTTTGATTTCTAGGTCCTTCACTTACAGTGATTGATGCCCATTGCTTGGCTTCAGTTCCTTCATTTGAAAAATTAGGGTAATTCAGCCTGTGTTTGTATGATTATTGGATTGCAAGGATAAAATGAAATTTGGTAGGCAGTGTTCTTGTACAATCCCTATCCTACGTTAGGTGCTGTATCAATGATAGTTTTTCTTATTAACTCTGCTACAATAACACACTAAGAAAATATTCCACAGGAGCAATGCTGTTCACTACATAGTAAGCACTTAGTTAAGTGTATTAGCGGACATTTATATTAGCTGGCATTTCATGCTTCTGTTCAGTGCAGACATCCTATTTTGTTCAAGGCTGCAAGTTTTATTGCTTTATAACACTTGCTGTTAAAGAACAGCAAGAAATATTACTTGACTTTCTGACAAATCAGTTGTATTTCTTAACTTATCCACTAAAATTTAGTTTTAATGGATTATAACTTCTAATGGTATCTGAAAGGTTTTAATTTTTTTGTCACTAGAATAAATCAGGCTAGCTAAATAGGTTTTTGGATGTAGTACCCAGCAAGAGTGTTGTTTCATTGTCAATGGCTAATTTAACCAGTGTTTTTGAAGATCATTTCTAACTGCTTTACATAAATATATTTATATAGAAGTTATTTATTTATTTATTTTTATTTAATTCTTTTCTAACATGTAATTATCCAGTGATCCAACATGGAGGAGAGGAGATGACACAAAAAGGTTAATCATAATAGCAACTGACATTGTCTAGCACAGTATAATTTCCAAAGTACATCAACTTGCGTCTTATATTTCACATTATCATGTGAGGTGTAGGTATTACTGTTTTTATTTTGCTGATGAGAAAATCAATGATCAGACTATTGATTATTCAAGATCAGACACTGAGAAGTAAAATAAAGATCCTGGAAGTTGATAAAAGTTGTACTTCCTCAAGCTTTCATACCTGGAGAGGGCTTGTAGATTCATGTCATCCAATTGCCTTGGCTCTTGCAAATTACTTATGTGACAGAAGAGACAGTCTGCCTGGGCTCAAATCTTGGCTATGCAGCTTTTTCACTCCTATGAGTCTCAGCCTCCTCATTTATACCTGCGGAGGTAAAGCATCTGTCTCAGAACTGGGGTATTAAAATGAATTAATTTGTGTAAAACTATAAAGACAGTGCCTGGCACACAGTGAGCCTAGTATCAGCATTAGCTGTTATTATGGTTATGGAGGAGTGGATGAAGTGCTTCCAGTGCAAGCCGAGTGATTGTACTTAGCCATAATTATAATTATAGAAGTGGATATCAACGCTTCCATAAGAGTTTATTCTGATAGAGCTGTTTAATTCTTCAGTGGGCTTCTAATAGATTTGGAATATGTAGTTTGCATTTTAGGAGTTGCACCCTACGCAGTGTGGGTTTTCATGTTGACTTACATACAGGATTCATTTAGTGACTGTGGGATAAGTGAAAATTTAGAGCATCTGTACGACTTGTTTTGTAAAACCTCAAACCCCACCATCAGAATATAATACTGTCCCTCATACCAAAGACCCTGTATTTTCTAAAAAAAGCACAAGTGCACTATCCACACAGCTGTATACCTTTGTGATATAAGGTACCTTAGCCACTTCTGTGATAACTAAGTTGTTAATTGCTTTCCTTAGAAATTGTGGTTTTTCTTTTAGGATTCTTCACAAGTGAAACAAATATCCTATTCATAAAGTTTTGTCTGTTCTTTTCTTGTGGATTTGGCAAATCACCTGTTCTGGGAAAGCCTTTATTATTGTAAAGAAAGCTCCACATTTGGGTGTCTTCAAGCTTTTTCCTTCCCATTGCTCCTGTTTCATCTTACATAATGTACTGCTCAGAATACAAGAGTGACATTATAGTACTTAACAGTCTTTTCTTTGTAGTTTTCTGTGTGATTTGAGATATGCTTTTCAGTGAACATGTAATGGTTTGACAAAATGTGGAAAAATGATTAAATTTTGGTAAATATTAGAAGTACGGGTTTAACATTTATAAAACTGTGACTTATCCTTAAAGTTTATACTTACTTTTCTTATGTATGCCGTATACAGAGTGCTTTTTATATTAATTAAGTTTCTTTGTGCAGCTCGCACCCAAGAGTATAGCACTTGGTTATGAAATTAGTTACTTATAGAAATGTATTCATGTTAATTTATCGATGCCTATTATCAAGATGAAAACTTCTTAATGATTACTGTTAGGAAGAGATAGTAAACTTAAATTTATCTCTCCCCAGAGAATGTATAGATGTGACTAGTTTGTGATTTGGGAAATATTTTAAGGTCTTTTTGATTTTTTTTCCTTTCTTTTGCTTGCACAACCTGACATTTTTTTCTTTGGCTGGCTTCAGAGTAAGGATAAAACCTTAGTGTGTGTATGAACACTTTCAGTTTTAAAAGGAAGAGATGTGTTTAAATTTCTTTCTTCTTTTGAAGAAAGTTTAAAATTACATTGGTTTTGCTCCAAGTACCCTGTAGGACTCCTGTCTTTACCATGCTTAACTCAGCCTTGGAGGAGAACTTGGTGACAAGCCACCCATTTCTGAATGTGTTTATTTCTTTTTTTGTCTTACTATGCCCAGCACATCTCAAAATGGAAATGTCTTTGGGCGGCTTCGTAGTTGGGTGGCCCCGTGAGGATTTAGTAAACACTATGGAGCTGTTGTGGGTACCTTTTGTACTGATTCTGGTATTTTGTCCATCATTTTGGGATCGTGGCTTTTCCAAGCAAAGAGTAACCAGGCACTCTCAAGCACTTCCACCTTCAATCAGTCAGGTTTGTGTATTCCAACTTTTCCATTCTGTGATTGGCAGCTTTTGTGTTAGGTACCCACTCTGAAGTGTTCCATCTCGTTTAGAAGTTCGAAATAGTCATCAGTGACTGAAGCCTAATTTAGATTCTTAAATCAAAATCATTGTCGAAGAATACTGCTCCTCCACTACGGAGGTCTTCTGCATATTGTGAGTGTGTTCATCAGAGAACAAGCTCTCACCCGGTCTCTCATAATGTAAAAGCATTTTTAATCCCTTTTAACAGGTACTGTCGCAGTTTATTTATACCCAGTACATTAAAGTGAAAAATATTGAAAGGGTCTTAAGTGAAAGGCAGCTATTGAAATACTGCTATATTTAAATTATAGGATTTTGTCAGGCTGATTTGTGGAAAGGACGAGTCAGTGTTGGCTGTTAAGTGATATACTCACAGGCTTCCTGGAAGTTTGGGAGCTGCTTTCTGCTGTGTGTGCTAATAGATTGTACATAATCTGGGTCTTGCAATTGGATAGATTGCTCCCTTTCATACTCACAGTCATGTTCGTATTTGGTCAACTCTCATGCTCTGTGACATTTCTGATATTTATGAAGCATGACATGTGTTAGAACTCCTTTGGCCTTATAGACTTTTGGCTGTACAGAGACTTCAGATCCTCATGGAAAGGATTGTCAGGTATTTCATTTAACCCTTTTCTTTCAGGTGTAAGTTTGATTTCATGTACGGGGAAACGGGAGGCATACTTTAATAGCAGTACAAACATGTAAATTTGAGGACACATTCTAAACATCAAAAATTTCTGTTGCCTTACATTTCCACTGCATTTTCCCTCTGTTAGAAAATCTCACCCGAGACTGAAGTTGTTGGTTGTTATATTAATGGATGTTTATGTTGTCCTGTGACAGTTGGCTTTGCTAATTTGTTTTTACAGGGCAGTTTATTGTAAATGAATGGCATGCTGAATATTTTACTGAGATTTCAGATTATCTAAAGAATATTTTCCGGTTTACTAATTGGTAGATAATGCTGAGTACATTGATGTTGACATGAGCAAATGGATTTAAAATGATTTGGAGTGAGCTTCATTAAAAGATGCTCTAATCACAGTCAGCAGGAAATGTCAAACCAGTACTGCCTTTGTTGGCTGGGGTGGACCAGGAACCTTTGCAGCTTTAGGGTGCCACCAGTCAATGCTGTTTTGATTTTGAGGTGCCACAGGACAGGGGAAAAGAGGCTTTTTCATATTCTTTGGTTCTTCGTGTATTTGCTGAAAAGTAAAAACATACATTATCAATTACCTACAGATAAATGAACATTACCTGAAAATAATAGCAAATTGTAGTGTTGGAGTTCCATAATCCATTATGGATTAGATACATAGAAATTCTATTGTTACCCAGTTTGCAGCACAAGTAAATTATGTAGGAACCGCTTCAGCAGAAGTCTGCTCTAGAATTAAAGCTTATGTACTCATCAAAACACCAAGGAAAATCTAGCCAAATGTATTCTAAATTCTCATGTTAAAGCTCATAATACTGGCCTTACTTTTTTTTTATGGTGAGACAGGGTCTCACTTTGTAGTTCAGGCTGGCCCTGAGCTCACTGTGTAGCCCAGGCAAGCCTTGAACTCAGTAATCCTCCTGCCTCTGTCTCCTGAGTGCTGGGATTACAGGTGTGAGCCACCACACCCGGTATTGTGGTATGGGGTTACCTGGGATCGAACCAGGGACCTTGCACTTACTAGGTAGGCGCTGGAACCACTGAATTAAATCTCCAGCCCTTGTCTTACTTTTTAAAAAATATTCCTGTATGGGCTGGGGATTTCAAGCATAGTGAGTTCAGGGCCAGCCTGAACTACAAAGCGAGACCCCATCTCACCAAAAAAAATAAAAAAATAAAAAATCCTGTAGAAGATTATAGATAGTGTTTTTTTTTTTTTTTTTTTTTCCAAAATTGATCACTTGGTAACAAATACAGGAGGTGAGTGTAACAGTCAAGGTGGCACTTGCTGGAGTAAGACTGACTTTGAGCAAGAAATTTAACCTGTCTGGACCCTGCTTTTTGTTTTTTTCTCTTAATCTGTAAAACGGGAAAACTAATGTCTATTATCTTGTGAGGATGTGGGGATATCTGTATCTGTAACTCTACAATGCTTAGTATAAGGCACTCAGTAAGGACCTCATCAGTGTTAGCTGTTAGAACCTGTGTGAATTTATTGTTTTCTCTTTCAGGAATCTGGAAAGGCTGTGGGCCTCACATGCAACATTAACCACAGATCTTATTTCTACTGTTTTGAACCTTTTATGAAAAACTCTGTTGTGATTTAAAACATAGCTCTCTAGAACCATTAAAATGTTTATGATGAAGAACTTTTTGGATCTTGGATATGAGATCACCTGAAATTCTTGCTGTAGGATTTTGGGGATGTTTGCTACAGTAATCTTACTTTTCTCTTTGCTTACAGTCAAAGTACCATTTTCCTACAAGCCCTGTTGTGGTGTGTTGAAGTATAGGCCTTCCCAGGCTGGTAACTATTTCATAGTAAAAATAATATGATGCAGGAGTTTGTACAATGCTAATGAACTCTAGCTATATGGCAAGCAACCTGTTCTTTCCAGGTTCCTCATTAGCATCACATTTGCCAAGATGCCCTGATAGGGCTTTGTTGGGCTTGCATATCTTGTAAATAACGTTGGTGAGGTCAACCTGACTGTAACATTGTGAGCTGGATGCTTGATAGATAGGAATGCTTCCCGGGAGTCACTTGAACACATGGTGCCAGATGAGGAGGTTGATGAAATATCCTGATATTAATGTAGGGTGTTCTGAACTCCCCGCTCAACATCCTTGAGTGACTGTATTCTGCTTGAAAGCTGTATTACATGTGAATTTGGCTGGTGTGTTTGAGTAGAACTTGTCCCGTTCATCTGTTCAATCAGGGTTCTGTAAGACAGCTGTGCACTGGATTTGTTTGTTGTTTTCCCTTAATGCCACAGTGTGTTTTGAAGGGAGGAGAGGGAAAAACAAAAACCTTTCCACTTGAATGACCCTATTAGCTTTTCCCTGTTCCTTGTAAACTGTGCTGGAAATGTAATAATCTGTGGTGGCTTTGAGAGTGGGACACAGGCTCTGTTGACAAATATAAAAAATGGCACACCAGGCTGCAGATGTGGTTTGTGCCTTAGTATGGACTTCCTTCATCAATGGGGAAATGGGGCTTAAGTCAGGCTTTGAAAATGAGAAAAATGCTTAAGGGACGTGAATAATGTCTCCAATGTGCACTACGCTACATAAACCCATTATGCGCTTTAATTTAATGTTCTCCATAAAGATTCAGGACCTGTCAGTAGAAAGAAAGAAACAAGCAATCCATCTTCAGTGAATTGTGAATAGATTTTTATATTTTTAAAAATACACATTCACCTAAAACATACTTTTCCCTTTACTCAATTTTCTTCACATTTGGTCCATTCCCTGTCTTGTACTGCCGTTATCCAGGCTGCTTGTGAGTTGTTTTGTTCACTGAAATAAGACTAATGTGTTAAATATTTAACATTACTAATTGATTCAGTGTAAAGGAAGAGGGAATAGATGCAGATTGCCTGAGTCGCTGTCAGCAGACTTGAGCAAACAAGCCTGTGCAGAGTCTGAATTGAAGATGATTCATCTCAGAGGGTTATTGGCCTGTGGATAAGAGAGCACTTTTTGCAAACAGTGATTGAGCCAGCATGGGGGAGGGACTTTAACTTGTACCTGGGAGTTGGAAAACTGAGCATCTAATTCTATAGGACATTAGGTTCTAAGAAAGCTTGGGAGATGATCTGGCAGATGTGGTATTTCAGTGCTCTTACCTACTCTGCTAGTTGGAAGTGTTAACACACTTACCATACTTCACTAAAGCAAGGTGAAATTTGCCCATGATTTTAATTGATGAGAGTGGAAGTAGAAACCCCAGTGGGTCAGAGAGAATTTTTCCATTATGAAAACATAACCTTTTATAGAGTACCCAATGGCAGTGAAATGTCAGATACCTAGATTTTTACAAAGGAAAAGAAAGCAGTAAGTTACCTTTAACGTGACTGTGAGGCAAGAATGTACATATATACATTTTTGCTATCGGGATTGAACTCGGGACCTTGTGCTTCCAAGACAGGCACTGGGACTACCCCGGGACTTAATTCTCTTTTGAGGTTGTTTTTGGCTGCTGCGTGCAGGTAAAGGTAATTTTGGTCCTGAATCCCCCCTCCCTTTTTTTTTTTTTTTTTTGCTTTGAGAATATCTGTGTGTGTGTGTGTATGTGTGTGTGTGTGTGTGTGTGTGTGAAATCAGAAGAGGCTAATAGGTCTCAGTGGCACACTTGCCTGCCTGGAAAGTGTAAGGTCCTGAGTTCGATCCCCTGTACCAGAAGAGGCTAATGCTATGTTAAGAAGTAAACTAGGACATACAAGTATTACAGGCTTTAGCGAATGTTGACATTGTGCGTTAGTCTTACTTGTTTATGTTTTGCTTTTTTTTTTTTTTTCTGGAGGGAAGATGTTTGTACACTGAAGCAGAGTTAAAATTGTTTCAGGCATTGTGTCAAAGATGACAGATACTGAAAAAAAAAGTTTGATGAGATGAAACAGAATTGCCACCTGCTGCCATGATATTCTTGGATGGGGCTTCAGGTTAGTCTGTATGTCCCTGGGAACTTTGTGCAATATTGCAATATTTTGTATGCATTTTTCTGAGAGGATTTATGTCATCACTACCACCGCTCCCATTGCCTTGGAGATTCAGTCCAGGGCCTTTTTTTTTTTTTTTTTCTTTTTCTTTTTTTGAGACAGGGTCTCACTCTGTGGTTCTGGCTGACCCTGAGCTCACTATGTAGCCCAGGCAAGCCTTGAACTCAGCAGTCCTCCTGCCTCTGTCTCCTGAGAGCTGGGATTACAGGTTTGAGCCACCAAACTCGGCATCTGTGGTATGTGGTGCTGATTGCTGGTGGGTGTGAGTCACCACACCCAGTATTGTTATATGTGGTTACCAGGGATTGAACTAGGGACCTTGTGCTTGCTAGGCAGGGGCTGGAACCACTGAGCTAAATCTCCAGCCCCATCCCTGGCCTTTTTAAAAATTTTGACATAGGGTATTGCTAAATTGCTTAGGTAGGGCTTGAATTTGAGATTCTTCTGCCTCAGCCTCCCAGAGTGAAAGATCATGTGTGAATCAGTTCTTACAAGGATAAAAAGTCCATTGTAAAATAAAGCTGTCTCCTGCTGCCTCCACATCCCTCTGTTACCATGCTCTGCCAGTGCGAATCCATAATCTTTGTCTACCCCAGGTCCTCCCTTTCCCCTTTCTTCTCTTCCCCTACTGTTCTTCTTGCCAGTGCTAGCCTTACTGACTGCCCCAGGCCCTGGGAGGACCTTTCTTGCCTCCAAGTCAGAGAAACAGACTCCCAGGCTCTGCTGGGAACGGAACTATTAAATCTTGTGATGCTAACCCCTTACCTTGTTGATACTTGGATACTTTTCAACATAATGATGGTTTGCTGACTTCCCCTTCTTTCCTCCCTCTCCTCCACATCAAAAATAAATTACTTGTAGAATATTTAATAGGTTCATGGGGCTCCGCTCTGGTGTTAGCTGTTTTAATTCCGTCTGAGATGAGATGCAGCCCTTGTCAGCAGAGGCGGCTGATGATGTTGGTACACCTTGCTGAGCACAGGTCACGGTGGCCTGCAGACCTAAATTGGGTGGTTCAGCAGAGGGAGCGTCACGCTGCTGAGTGGGAGGACTACCAGATAACCCCAGTGCACACAGCTGGCTGCTGGGTGTCATACACATGATATGCAAGGCTATTCCTTTCCGGCACATTTAACTATTGCCTTGTCCTGGGCTGCTTCAGAGCCATTCCTCTGTCCAGCGGAAGCAGTTGGTACTGGAGATTCTTCTCACAGAATGATACTTCTGAAGGTCACAAGCACCAGTGGCCCTCAGTTCAGCAGGATCTTCCTTGCCCGCCCCTCAGAGCTTGGCACCACTAACTCCTGTTTCCTGTTACAAATTCCTTCATTTGTTCTGCGGCACTGCCTGTTCCTTTCTGGACAGCTTTATTTGGTGGCACTTGGATGGCTGTTTTTGCTTTCTCCTACCAATAAATGCTTCCCGATGTTTTTATCCTTGGCCAGTTTTTGCTTTTTCCCCAGAGGCCCTGTTTGTTCTTCTAGATCCCATTCCCTCCTCGAGTGAGTGACGGTGTTGGTTTCTTTCTGCCTGACTTAAAAAAAATTCCCATCAACAACCTGCTATTCTTCTATCTCGTGGTGTCCTACTGCTCCCCAAAATTTCCCTTGTGTAAAGCAGAATTTTACTTCATTTATCTCCCCATGCCAGTTGCCAAACAAATATCTTAATTATCAGAAAGGCAGCACCCCAAGTCAGAAAGATTGCCATTGTATACATCACTGAAAGCAGACCCCTAGACTAACTAGTTCATTTGTGCATCTGCGTTCATTTCCTTTGTGATTTATAGCTCCCCATCATTCTTTTAGGCAGCCTTAAGCCCGAGTCCCTGCAGGCTTGTCTTTCTCTCTAGGCTTCATGTGCATGTGATTGTCCTTTCTCTTGACCTTTCAAATGAACCATTTCCTGCATCTGGACTTCCTGTTCCCATCACTTGGGGTCAGCTAGTCATTCTCTCATGGCATTGTCTATAACAACCCTGGTCCATCCATATCCTGCAGATGGGTATATGGATAAACACTGTTTATATGGTAAACACTGTTGTGATTGCTGCTTCACTCTGAAGTCTCAGTGTTTTAAAACCAAGTTTTGTTGCCCTTCTGGGTTCATCACCTTATCTGTGTGCATTTGTTATCCCCTCTTGGAATGGAATCCGTGGTTCATAGTTTGTCACTCTTAGGAATTTTTTTCACCATTTATTTTTCCAATATCTGTGCTTTGAGATACATTTATCCTTCATATTTCTATGTGAAGATGGAGTGTTCGATGAATACCTTTGCTTTATCAAAGCTACTAATCTTACTTTTTTATAAGGATAATAATAATCATTTTAGTGTAGTGTTTTATTTTTATTTGTTGGTGCATTTTATTGGTATGTTATATATACAGATCACAGTTTCACTCCACATTGAGAATTTGTACCAGTATATGACACAACCTAATTCTCATTTTTCCCCTTCCCCTACCCATTCTACCACCTCCCCCTGCCCCTACGTATACAACTTTGTTCCCTTTTTTTAACCATCATGAGTAGTGTTTTATTTTATTACCTTACTAAACTAAGAATACTGGCAGATAAATAGCATATATATGTGTGTACACATGTATGTAATTTTCCTCACTTTATACGCCCTCCTACCATATACATGAGAAACTCAGTATTTATTGAAAGAATTAATGAGTATGGATACTGAAATTCTCCTTAGGTTATCAAACTAAAGTTACTAAATATCTCCTACTCATAAAGATCTTTTTTTTTTGTTATTGCGAAATAGGTACATTTTATATAGACATCATGATCACACTCAACATTGAGAATTTGTACCAATATATGACATGACTTAATTCTCATTTTTTCATAAAGACCTTTTATATAATTATTTTGGAGCTTTTCTGTTTAGCCATGCAAATTAGCACGGGTTCATAGGCCTACAACCTGAAGTAAATTGTCTGTACTTGAAGGAAACCAGGCTGCGACAGTATAAGGATTTTACAAAACTATGAGAAAAATGAGAAGCATAGAGCTGGTGACTAGTTGTCTGTATAAGGGCTGGTGTTTATTTTCTTTCTTCCCAAGAACATGGTCAATAAAAGATTTGTTCTACCTCTGATAATGCAGTCCAGAACCGTGGAGGTACCATGAATAGAGCTGAGACAGGTAGAATAAGAACATGAGTGAAAGAAAGTATGGCTATATACTAAACAACTTCACTGTTATGGTGGCTTTTACTATCCCTTCTGCTTTTGCCATTTATTGTCACTTTTTTAGAAATCATGGCAATGTGTATGGAGGTCAGCCAGCAGCGAAAGGTTAATGCATGGCTTTTAGGCTCTCAGATGTTTTCTTAACAGCAGCACTTGTTTACTGGCCAGAGAAGATTTCATAGAACTACTAGAGCCATATGTAGTTAAGTTGCACTGTTTTGGGCTATTTGTGAATACTGTATTGTGTGACAATCGTGGCACCTGGACAGCCTGGCCTTTGGGACCAATCTGAAGAGCTGTTTGCACTTGTGGCAAAGCAGTGCTCATGGCCAAAGGGAAAAGGTCTTCATGGAGAGTCAACTGAAATGAAAAGAGTCGCTGTGTGGCTTCCTTAACCCTTGACTGCCCTGGCTGTGTTGCAGCATTTGCTGCAAGGGAGACAGACTAGGAAGCTGAAGGCAGCTACAAGTGGGCTGGGGAGGCCTTTTCCGGAGGCAGGAGCTGCTCTGCGAGCCTGCCTGCTGCTAACTGGTGAGAAGAGCTGCTGGCACCCGCGTCTGCTTCCCAGGTGCCGAAGCACCCGAGTACATCTGCAGCCCCAAAATTTAAATCCTGTTGGTGAGAAATCAGTAGAGGGTTTAATAGAAGGTTAAACAAATTAAACATAAACACACAGAAATAGTCTGGCTTGAGTATGGAGAGGCCAGAAAGTCTGAGTATTATGGTGAAGTCCTAGGAGGTAATTTATTTTTTAAATTTATTGAACCCACTGAAGCATAAGTGTGAGGATAAGAGAAACCACATGCACATGTGGTCTGGAATAAAATTCTTCAGATTTCTGAGATGGTTACAACTAGTGACTAAGCCCTTTTGAATTAGCTTTACGTGTGAAAGTCTTTCCAGTTTAGTCTTTTCTGCTTTCACCTAGTGGTGGACCAACAGCTGATCAGAGCTACTGCCATGAGGCAGGATTTCTGAGAGAGTTGTAAGACCCTCCTCTCCTTGCTCTGAGTCTTTGTCCCTCTGTCTGTCTCTTTTTGTCTTTCTGTGTGTGTCTTTCTGCCTCAGTCTCTCTGTCTCTCCTCACTAAAGGGATAGAGGAAAGAGATCTCTATTTTCTTGGGAGAAAGGCAGTTCTATATATTTTATGTTTAAAAGTGTAAAGCTATGTCAAGAGACTTAAACTATTTTTTTGGTCTTGCAGTCAATTTTGAAAGTTGGGATCCTTTTTTTGGATGAAGGAGTAACTGTAACGCTGCTAAGAGAGTAATCTGCTGTACGATCTAGTCAGAGGAAGAATTTAAAGGAATCAGACCAGGGACAAACCACTGACTAGAATACAGAAGTGCATTGTATAGCAATGACACTCTTTTCCATTCATTATTGCAGTTATAATTATGGAACCCAACATACTTAATGGGCACGGGGTACTCTTCTCTGCTGAATAGATTGCATTGTTCCTGTTTAAAAAAACCCAGCGGATCACGAATCCATGCACATGTTTCTCTTAGGCTCTCGAGAGGTTTCTTTGTTTACATGATGAGTGATTAACTGAATTGTGCAGCCTTGCAGTGCATCGTATGCAAAGAGGAAGTGAAAACTCTGCTTTCACTTTTACAGGGCTTTGATTAATTAAAAAAATCTATTAAGTAAAAAACTGATTAGGTCTTTGTGGATATGTATGTTTTAACTTAGAAACAGGTGAATGAAAGTATCGGTTGAGTCTGTGATCTAAGCTCCTCTTGTATCTGAGTCCAGAGTGCTAAAGGAAATGATGTTCTTGGGATGTGCGTTAGAATTTGGGCCCCAGAAGTGATAATCCTAGAGAACTGTTTTAGTTCCCGAACCCTTAGAAATGAAAGCAGTGCTAAATGTGGGTGGGTGAGCGGAAAGGGACTTCGTATAGGAGTTACAGCGAAAACCAGCAACTGTTTTTCTAGCTAGCAAGCTGAAATGCATGCATGGAGCACGGGCAGAGAATAGTGTCATAACAGTAATAATTACAACTAACATTTACGAGTACTTCCTGCCTGCCAAGCCCTGTGCTAAGTAAGCATTTTACATTCATTGTCTCATTTAATCCTCACAACTGTTCCAGTGTTTACTATTATTCCTGTTTTACTGATCAGGAACCCAGGCACTGGAGAGATGGCTCCATTTTCTTCTGTGATGACCATAGAGCTAGCAAGCGAGAAAGAATGTGGTCTCAGTTGCCGTTCACTTGTTTGCTGCAGAACATACCGGGGAGGTATAGCTCATTGTTTTAAAGTCTTTATAATTTAGCGTGGTTATTCTTCACTACAGAAATGCATGTATGCTTTTGAAATTAATCTGAGCTCAGTGAGGTGGGAGTACATCTCGAGAGAGAGACCTCAGTATCGCCCAGCACATCAGCTTAGAGCTTCCACAGCTGAGCATGACAAGAGAGAAAGCAGAGCATACCCATAAATATTTTCTGTGAGCGCCACAGGTAGGCCTGCTGCTCTTGGATGCGAAAGGTCTCTAGTTCAATTTCTTGCTGGAATGGATTCTTCACAAATAAGGATAATCCTTCATTTGATGTTTACTCACATGGATTCCTTCTATATTCTGTACTGTCCACGTCCGGTTTTGCAATTTTTATATATTTTTGCCAGAATGCACTTATTCATTAGCTGTTTTTATTAGTGTTATGGTTCAGGTGACATTTTCCATTCTAAACTTCAATTTTCTGTGGCTTTTAATTTTATAAAACAATTACCTATCAGGCTGAAACTCCTTAGGCTGGGTATCCTCCCAGAGTGGAGGTTTGTGGGAAGGCTTTAAAGTCTATTCCACTTTGCTTGGCAAGCTAGACATTTAAATTCATATAAGTGCTTTTTAAATAAAGTTACAATTGCTTAATTATTTAAGTAAATAGGAGCTGAGTTATTTAAGGATTTTCTGGCAAGACAAAAGGTTCCAGATTTGTCTCCTACCCCACACTTAAGAATTTATAGTCCTGTTTGTGCTAACTAAGAATGCATTTTTCAGCCATGTTTTGTTTTATTTGTAAATCCAGGGACATTTTTTTGGAGCTTCTACCTAGGCTAACCTGTGAATTTTAAAAGTAGAGTTTGAAATTTTAGTTTATATAAAGTGGAAAGTATTATCTTTCTTGTGCGTTACGGCAAAACTGTACACATTTATGAAACTCAGTAGGTCTAGTACCTATTATGTGAAAGAAAGTAACAGAATGGGAATAATACAGTTTTGGGATCTGAAAGACTGCCACCAGTTCTGACCCTGCCACCTTTGCAATGTTACTTAACTTCCCTGAGCATCAATTTCCTCTTCCATAGCCCACCTTTTTGGACGGCAGAAGAAATGTATATTGGACTCCTTAATATACTACTACTCATCAATATAGTAACCATGAGATCTGTTTCAGGGACTATACTAATGATTAGGAATTCCCAGGTGGATGAGCTGATAGTCTGGCACTAGTAAAATATTTTAAGCAGAAGGAAGAACACGAACAAAGGTAGCTTTGATACCGTGAAAATCTTTCAGTTATTTGGGATACCATTAATGTTTCAGTGTGTCTAAACTTAGCATTAATATAATTGGAAATATTAGGTCAGTATGGAATTTTATTTTATAGTACACATGCATAAATTATTGCATTTGATCCTTGAAAAAACCCTATGTGGCAGAAAGGGATTATCATCTCTATTTTATAAGGGATTTGAGTGATTTACCCAAAATCACCTAGCTAGTGGAAGAGCTGGGATTAAGTTAAGGTTTTTGCATTTCTTGTCCACTGCTCTTTTCTACTGTATCATTCAACTAGCCTATGTCTTATCTATATATGCAAGTGCTAAGCCTTTAATAATAATTTAGTGAGCCTTTTTATAATATTCTTTGACTTAAACATTTTTACTTAACTCATCTGACTTGAGATAAAGTATATAAAATCAAACTGAAGTTATACTTTATCCTCTATATGTATGTCACTTATGATGTGATTAAAAGAATTAAAGGGTATTTATTTGTTTCACAGGTATGTAGAGTCCTAACTTTGCTTACATGCAGGGTTTTTTTTTTTATTAATGTCGTATAATCTTACAGGAAGGAGGAGCCATGTACTTCCTTTACATTTGGATGAATTTGCTGACTGTGCGGTTAATAGTTTCATTCACCCAGTTTTACTGTTCATCTCTGTTAGTTACAGTGACACTTTTGGGAGAAGGTATTCTCTTTCAGGACCCACGCTGGTTTCACTCTACTTGACTCAGAAACATGAGATTCTTGCTGGAATTAATAAAGATCATAGTTCTTTTGCTAACACTGATTTTAAAATGCACATGTACAAATAAGAACCTAACCACCCCCAGGCAATGACTTATGTTCTCTTTGCTCTTTAGGAATCATGCCTCTATGCCAGTTGTGGGATGGTCGGCAAGAAAGCCAGAGCACGGTACTGCTTCTCAGAGTACTTACTCGAACCGTGGAGTTGCCTTTGGGTCCTGACGGTTATTGGCATTTCTAAATAAGAATGCAGAGCACACATGCACTGTCCAATTGATCTTTGAATACGAAGTTGCTGTGAATGGATAGATATGCTTATGTATCAGAGATTTGTGAAATACTTCACCATGTTGGACACACAACAGATGGGTAGATTCTTTTCTTTCCTGT
Organism: Thryonomys swinderianus; assembly: GCA_004025085.1. Classification (NCBI taxonomy): domain Eukaryota; kingdom Metazoa; phylum Chordata; class Mammalia; order Rodentia; family Thryonomyidae; genus Thryonomys; species Thryonomys swinderianus. The sequence goes on from PVIC010016854.1 coordinate 33,012, forward strand.
GGAAAAGCAGTGAGAAGTACTATCCTTTCTTGTTTCTGCAGGAAAGATACTTTAGTTAGGGAGGAGGTGGCTCATGTATGAATATCAGCTACTCTGTTGACATATCTTGTCTAATTTCCTGGAATATTCTGAGATTTTCCTAAACAACTTGACTTTACTGGAAGCTTTTCGACAGGTGTGAGGGTCACTGAACATTTCAAGAGCTTTTTTCACATTTGGAATTCTTTTTTCTTGTTTTGGGACAGGGCCTTGCTTTGTAGTTCAGGATGGCCTATGCTCACTATATAGGCCAGCAATCCTCAAATCCAGCAATCCAGTCCTCAAATCCAGCAATCTTCCTGCCTCTGCCTCCCGAGTGCTGGGATGACAGGCTTGAGCCACATTGCCATTGGGCTTGAGTCACCACACCTGGTATTGTTGTAT
>PVIC010016855.1:0-33409 GCA_004025085.1 Thryonomys swinderianus
AAAAATTCTCAGTGTACCTGTCTGGATCCTCTGAGAACTTTCCTAAGTCTTGCTTAATTTGTTTTAGGTCACTAAGAGAAAAAGGTATGTGGACACGACCACGTCCAAAAACATTATCTACTTCTTGTAGGGGGTATTGTCCTGGAGGAGCTTGAGATAAGGATGGATACAGCCCAGTGGGGGCTTGTATTGTGGCTGGCTTACTCTCAAACCTTGAAGGATAGGGAGAAGTGGTCTCAGGCTCCACAGGACAAGTAGGAGAAACTTTTGTCTCAGTAGGTAGAGATTCAGTAGGAGTTATTTTAGAAATTTCTACCTCAGTATGTGGTATTTTTTTTTTTGAGACAGGGTCTTGCTTTGTAGTTCAGGCTGGCTCTGAGCTCACTATGTACCCGAGGCAAGCCTGGAACTCAGCAATCCACATGTCTGTGCCTCCCGAGTGCTGGGATTACAGGCTTGAGCCACCACACCCAGCACTGTGGTATACAGGGTCTCGCTTTGTAGTTCAGGCTGGCCCTGAGCTCACTATGGTGCCCAGGCAAGCCGCCGTGAACTCAGCAATCCTCCTGTCTCTGCCTCCCGAGTGCTGGGATTACAGGCATGAGCCACCACGCCCAGCATTATATGTGGTAACCGGGGATCGAACTCAGGTCCTTACGCTTGCGAGGCAGGCGCCAGAACCACTGAGCTAACCCTCTGGCCCGGTATGTGGTTTTTGATTGCTGGTGGGCGTGAGTCTCCATGCCCAGCATTGTATGTGGTTACCGGGGATCAAACTCAGGACCTTGCAAGTGCGAGGCAGGTGCCGGAACCTCTGAGCTAACCCTACGGCCCAGTATGTGGTATCTTAACTAGAGTATCCTTGGAAACTTTGCCCTCAGATTCTAAAAGACAAGGCTGGGAAACCTCATCCATAGGGGTCAGAACTGTCTGGCTTTCTTGAGGCTCACATTTACATTTTGAACACAAATAGGAGTTATTCCTTAATGCAAAGAAGATCTCAACATATGGTATTTCTGTCCTTTTTCCCTTTTCTTTACAGTACAATCTTAGTTGTGAAATAGTATCATAATCAATACTTCCCTCTTCTTTCCATCTTGGCTCTAGGGAGTAAGTAGGCCATGCATGGGTGCAGAGAAATATTAAGCTGCTTTTTTCAGCAAGTAAGAATCAAACATTTTCTAGTATTTAAGAACACATTCCAAGGGAGTAAGGGACTCAGACATGGAATTCCCCATCTACAACAGAAACAAAATGGTGCCTCATGAATTTCTGTTTGACTGTACCCCATCCAGTGCCAGTGCTGGCGAACTGGAGTTATAAAATATCCTTGGGACATCTCCCAAGCCTTGTTCCACTCCAGGGTAGGTATCTACCGACTAAAGAGAGACCCAGAAAATAAGTCAGACTGGAATTAGCTACCCTTACCAGTGCTTGACCTTATTTTCTCCCGGGAATTTGCTCTCTTACTCCAGTGAACACTCTTAGAGTGCCCAGACTGTATTCCATCCAGTGCCTGCCTTGGTGAACTGGAGGTATGTAAAATGTCTTTTAAACCATTGTGTGCTTTAGACTGTACTGTTTAATGCCCTCATTGACAAACTGGAATAAGACGAAACTAAAAGATTCAACCCATTGCTTGTTGTTTCTTTGAAAGAGGGGGAGCTTAGGTTAATGGACAGAATCAGGACACTTTTGCAGGAGATCACATCTAGAAATAGTTGGTCAGAGACTTTTGCCTTGAGCCCCAGGCAGAAAGAGCTCTGAAGTATTTTATTAGATTTCTAGTCATTTTAGGTAAAGCCCTGATGAGACCAGGCTGAGGGAGTAGTTTGGTTTGGACCAAAGTTTGTCCTGCACCAGTGCTAAATGGCAGATTTTGTATCTCTGATGCTCAAGCTTTGACCTCTCTTGGTATCCCTCTGTTGGTCTCATCTCAAACTAGCTGATCATTTGAAACTCATAATTTTAGTCATAGTCCACAAGTCAGTAAAGATACTTTATGGGGCCGGAGATTTAGCTTAGTGGGTTTGGTGCCTGCCTCGCAAGTGCAAGGCCCTGAGTTCATTTCTGGTAACCACATACAATACTGGTCGTGGTGACTCACACCCACCAGCAATCAGCACCACATACCACAGTGCCGGGCATGGTGGCTCATGCCTATAATCCCAGCACTCAGGAGGCAGAGGCAGGAGGATTGCTGAGTTCGAAGCTTGCCTGGGCTACATAGTGAGCTCGGGTTCAGCCTGAACTACAAAGTGAGACCCTGTCCCAAAGAAAAAAGAAAAGAAACTCTGCTATCTACAACTCCTTATCTACTTATGAAGAGAAACATTTAAATAATAAAGTAAACAAATGACAAATGGCTAAGTGAATATTAATGGACAATAAAATAAAATTGCAAGTTCAACAACTTTTCTACAAATATGTTGTTACTACATTTTTCGCACACAGAATACAGCTGTGTTGCCTGAAGATGAATCTGTTTCTAGTTCCCAAGTGCTCGATGGGCTTAGATACATCAGAATTTCCTGGTGAACTACAAAGAGCCCCATGATGTGCAGACACTTGGCCCCTGAATGGTGCAAAAGTTTGCTGCCCTGGGCTAAACTGGAATCTGTGAGGGAAAGACAGAGGCAACAGAGTTGTAAAATCTCCCTGAGTGATTTCAATAAGCACTTTATCCTGACAGCCGGTGATTGGGAGCAGTGGTTGCCCAACTTTTCATGTAAAGGCCAGAAAATGAATATCTTAGGCTTTGGAAAATGGCCATGTAATCTCTGTTCCAACTGCCCCCAGATAGCACATAAACTCCCAGGCCTGCCTGTGTTTGCCTCGTGGTGCTCCACTTGTGCAAACTCACAAGGCCGTTGGGCTTAGCCTTCATGCTCTGTTGTCACTAGCTTGAAATTCTTTGTTCAAGACAGAGTCTCACTATGTCATCCAAGCTGGGCTCAAACTTGTGGCAATTTTCTCTTCTCAGCTTCCCAAGGGCTAGGGGTACAGATGTAGGACCACCGCGTCTGGCTCACTGTCTTGAAATTCTTACAGCCGCAGGACACTTACAAGGATACATTCTAATTTTAGTATATGTGCTGCTGAAGTGAGCACAAGGATACATTCTAGAAATGTGTTGTTAGGTGGTTCCACTGGACAAACTCACAGAGCATGACTATGTGACTAAGACAGCTACAGTGTCGCAGGGCTACAGGGGCTTAGGGGACCCCATCATGTATGGAGTCTGCAGTTCCCTGAGCTGTTGTTAGCTTGTGATTGATTTTGGTGGAAAGGATTGAACCCAGGACCTACACATGCTGGGCAGTATTCCACCACTGAGCTACATCCCCAGACCTTTTGGGTTTTATTTTGAGACAGGGTTTCACTAAGTTGCTCTGGTTGGCTCTGAACTTACAGTCTTCTTGCCTCAACTTCCCAAATAGTTCAGATTACAGGAGATTCCACTGAAGAAAGCCTACCTGTGATTTTGGAACAAGGCGACCTACATTTCCATACCACTGTAGGCTCCAAAAAACCCTGTAGCCATTCTAGTTCTACTAAAACTCTGTTTAAAGGGCCAGAGGTTTAGCTCAGTGGTTCTAGCACCTGCCTAGCAAGTGCAAGGTCCTGAGTTTGATCCCAGATAACCACTTCCAACAATACTGGGCATGGTGGCTCACACCCACCAGCAATCAGTACCACATACCACAGTGCTGGGTATGGTGGCTCATGCCTGTAATCCCAGCACTCAGGAGGCAGAGGCAGGAGGATTGCTAGTTCAAGGATTGCCTGGGCTACATAGTGAGCTCAGGGCCAGCCTGAACTATAGGGCGAGACCCTGTCTCATACAAAAATTTTAAAAATTAAAAAAATTCTATTTACAAAAACATGCAGTGAAAAAAGAAAAACCAAAAACATGCAATGGGTCAGATTTGCGCCATGAGCCATAGTTTGCTGCTGACACTGACCTGGACAATTGCTCCCAAAGTACAATCTGTCCAGGGTCTGTGTGGAAATAGGAGCCACACCCTCTGGTGGCTCCTTACAAACACTGTATCCCCGCATTCCCTGATCTGCTCAGTCAGTCTGAACCCGCAGCCAGCTGAGAGCTTGAGAGGTCCCCGAAGAGGGCTTCAGAGTAGAGCTGAGGAATCATGGCTAGGTAAGCACAGCTCTTTGAAGCTGGTGCCGCGGAGCTCTGTGTGTGTGTGTGTGTGTGTGTGTACGCTCACCATAAGCAGAAATGCACTGGGTCTTGGTTTGATTGAAACAAAGCCACATTACATAAGGTTGGGTACTGATATCCGCACACACTCTCACTCTCATAGTCCCCATCTGCTCACTTGTAGCCACACTTGCTAATGCTTACAGCAGCCTGTGTTCACAGACAGGCACGTCCGCTCACTCAGTGGCACAGACTGGAACCCTCGCAAGCACGCACACGCCTGCCCAGCCACACACCTATAACCAGGCCCCAAAGCAGCCACCTCTGGGATCCCTCTGCAGTCTCTCCCTTCTTTCAGTGACAATCAGTGTCCCATCAGCAGCACTCAGAGGCCTGCTTCCCAGGCATGGAGTGTTCCACACCCTGGCCAGGATCTGGCCAACTCCACATCTTTCCATCCAGACTGCTGGGATTGTTTTGAGCCTCAGTCTCCATCTGTGGCAACACAGGCCTGGAACAGCCCAGGGAATCACTGCACCACCTGTTTCCCTGGCACAGTGCCTCCCAGTATGTGGCACAGGTCTTTTGCTTACAGTTAGAAGGGGTCTTACAGATCATCCTTTCCAACCTACTCAGAGTACTGAGGGGAAACTGAGTCCCAGAAAGGGATAGAGATTTTCCCAGTGCAACCCAGCCAGTCAGAAGCAGAGCTGAACTTCAAACCAAACTCTAGAACCAACCCTGGCTTCCCACTGGAGTCCTGATCTTCCCTCTGAGCCTTCCTAGCAAAGCTATGACAGTAGCCACAAGTGGCCATGAGCATCCCAGTGACATGCTGGCAGAGTCAAGAAGGGCCAGAGGTGCTGCTAGACCACCTGGGAGACAGCCCCAAGACCCAGCCCCACCCTGACATTCTGCTTCCCTCATCCCTTCATGTTTCCTAGGGCTCTGCTCATGAAGGCCCCTCAAATGAGGTAACAGCCTGAGACCCTGGAACTCTGAGAAAACCAAGCCAAGGCAGGGCGTGAGGCAGGGCCAGTCATCTCATGGTTTATTTTCTTTACTCCCCTCCCTCTCTGCCTCCTGCCAGGTCTGTTTGTTTTCTGTCTAGATCCATGACAGGCACAGGGTACCAGGTGGAATCAGGGCTAGAGCCGCCACCCCAGTCACCTCCTCTTAATTCACCATGGCTCCCACTGTGGGGGGAGGGGAGCACAGGTAGGGGGGAGGGGAGCACAGGTAGGGGGGAGGGGTGGAGAGCAGTCTGACCAGTTATTCAGCATCTGTGGTGCAGAAGTGCAAGGGGGAGGGATAGGAGGATCGAGGGCAGCCCTGGCCCCAGAAGCATTCTGGTTGGTGGCCCTCAGGGCTGAACTTGTTTGCCAAAAGTGAATGTATTAAGGAACAGGAAGTCTATCCTCTTTCAGCACCAAAGGAAAAACTGAGATCCAGAGGTCTAAGGCCACAATGCTTGCAAAAGCAGTGTGGAACCCCAGAACCACAGATCCTAACTAGAGATCAGATCAAACTATACCTCCTTGCTTGTAAGCTCCACCATCCCAGCTCAGGTATCAAAGCAATCTCTAGTGAAAAACAGCCCTAGGATACTTCACACAACGAAATCCTCAGCCATGCACACACAAATATTAATTAATGATGTTGCTGCTCTGTCTTTTTCATTATCCAACCCTAATTCATCAGGCTTCGTGGTCCAAAGAATTTTCAGTGCTGCTAGAGACAGGAGGTGGCCCTCGGGGAAGGGCTTCTGTGTTCTGGGAACGGAACACCCCTAGCATCCTGCTGTCACACCAAGCCAAGCTGCTAGCAAGTGGTCATCCCAGAGGACTGGTAGAGGGGAGTGTGCCAAGGGCTGTGCAAAGTCCTAGACACCTGGTTCAGTATCAGCAAAGGGACCTGACTGGGACCTTCGCCCTCTGGGATTATGATCATCGTAATTCTGACTGCAATTTTCTGAGACTCTAAGATCTAGAATGGTGTTAGCAAGTTATAGCCTACACATACATCAAGTCCTCAGCTGTTTCTGCAGGGCCCGTTATCTAAGAATTGTGCTTAAAGAGTTATTAAAAAGAGAATGAGAAAGAACACTTTGAGAAAAGCTATGTGACACGGACCGTGTGTGACCCACAGAGCCTCCAGTGCTATCTAGTACTTTAGGGAAATGTTTGCCAGTCCCTGCTCTAGATGATGTGCCTGCACTCTTGCTCTCATTAGAGCTCAGAGAGCTCTCTGGAACTCTTTGGGACATGTAGGGGTGTAGCTGTCCAACAATGATCTAATTCTTCCACCTCTGTGTCCTACAACCTCGAGGAAGATATGTTCACAGCGTGTTCCTAGATGAAGGCACACAGGCGACTTCCGAAGTCAGGTGCTGAGTGGCTCTATGAGCACAGCCTGAGCTCCCCACATCGCTGTGGCTATACATGGCACCACTCAGGCTGAAATCACTCCCCTATGTGTCGTGTAGGCCATAACCATACCCCTATTTTACCTAATCAATCAACACTGAGCTCTCCACTCTGCAAAGCTCCGTGCTGGGCAGGTGGCCCGGTCCTGCTCTGTTCACCAAGGGCTCGCCGTCCAATAAGAAGGACAAGGGCAAGAGATTTAGCTCAGTGGTTCTGGTGCCTGCCTAGCAAGCGCAAGGTCCCTAGTTTGATTCCAGTAACCACATACAACAACATTGGGCGTAGTGACTCACACCCACTAGTAATCAGCACCACATACCACAATGCTGCGTGTGGTGGCCCACCTGTAATCCCAGCACTCGGGAGGCAGAGGCAGGAAGATTGCTGAGTTCAAGGCTTGCCTGGGCTACATAGTGAGCTCAGGGCCAGCCAGAACTACGAAGCAAGACCATGTCTCAAAATAAATTTAAAAAAAGAAGGATGAGTCTCAGGCAGGAATAACTGCAGTCCAAGACAAGACAGGATTCATGCCCCAAAAGGAAAGTGAAGATGGAAGACATGCAATGCCTGCCTGAAAGAAAGGGGCACTTATATCGAAGCAGGATGAGCCCTTCACTAGATAAATGGCCAAAGCCAGGGAAAGACACTCCACGGAAGGGAATATACTCTCATAAACCAAATAGATGGGAAGTCTTCAGCCATACCAGCAGCCAGAAAATGCTAATAAAATTATGTGATATCTTTTTATGATTATTAAAATAGCAAAAAATCTATTTGAAGGCCTAAAGCCCAGTGTTCCCACCAGCACAATGAAGTGGCCATCTCCTCCCTGCTGTGGGTGGCAGCACAGTGGAATAACTCTTTGAAATCAATTTGGCAACAGTATCAGATATAATAAATATGTACAAACTTTATGACCCAGTCATCCCACTTCTAAGAATTGGTCCAAAGAAAATAATTCAAAAATAAGGAAAAAAGTTTATATGGTAATGCATGGGACTACTCTGGGGAGCAGTTATATGGAAGTGATAAATGCTCCTACCAAGGAATCATCTTTCCAGAGCCCCTGTCCGGTGGAGCTAGCTAGTCAGTCAAGATCACCCGCACTCACCAGCCCCAACCTGACCCTGTGCTGCACAGCAGGAGCCCAGTCCACAGAAGGAAGCCTCTCTGGCTGTCAGCGGAAAGCTTGCCCCTCGCCATTGCTGTCTTCTGACTCACAGAGGAGGAAAACCAAGGAGGTCAGTCTGCTGCTGGAGCGATAAATGAAGCAAGGCCAGACACTAAAGATCCCTGATGACAGCTGTGTCTTTGTTTCAGGGTCCTCAAGGCCCAGCCACACATACAACTTCAGCTCTGCCTTAGTCCCTTTGTTGTCTCTGACACATAACATCTGACCCCTGCAAGTTAAAGGAGAAGACATTTGTTTGGGCTTACAGTTACTGACTCTGCCCTGCTGGCTCTACTTGCATGGAGAAGGGTACTGAGAACAGCTGTTCATGTCAGGGCTGAGAACAAGAAAGGAGGAGCCAGGGCAGGAGATAAACACTTCCAAGCCACACCCCTAATGGTACAAACAGGCCCTACCCCCTAATGGTACACTCAGCTGCTGAACATATGAGTGGGAGAATCCTCCATGGATGCCCAACCAATCACCAACCAGATGCCCAACCTCTGAACACACAAAACCAATCACCATCCAGATGCCCAACCTCTGAACACTCAAAACCTTCCAGGGACAGTCTAGATCTAAACCATAATGGCTTCTCTGAGCTGTCCACAATATGCTCTCCCTCAAACTTCTTTTTTTCTAGATTCTTTTAGGTTGAATTTCTATTACTTACAACTGTTGCTAATATGGGTGGTTCTTGACCTTACAATGGCACAAAAGTGATATACATTCAGTGGAAACCCAGTCTCAAATTATGACTTTTGATCTTTCTCCAGTTAACAGTATGGGATCCAATACTGTCTGCTGATGGTGGACAGTAGCAGCAAGCCAACCACACCATCAAGAGGGGAACACTTGATGGTGCATAGCAGTCCTGAGCAGGGATGTCTGGTAGGTTCTGTGAATTAAATGTGTTTTAACACATATCCAGAGCCCTGTCATGAGCCAATGAGTGCACGCTATGTGACTATTAAAAGTGGTAGCACAAAGCAACCCAAGAAAAAGTTTTTTGATCAACCTAACAAAGGTTAAAAAAAAATCAGACGTGATATTACATTTGTGCTACCTAGATCAAAATATATGCACAGAAGGAATACATTAAAAGAATACATAAAAATGATAAAAGTCTTGCCAGCTGCAGATGTGATTACTTTCTCTCTTCCCATTCTGTGGCACTGGCTTTCTTAAAGTCAGAAAAAATAGTTCTGAGGGAGTGGATGAGTCATAGACCAAAAGAACAGTTCTGTGAAGTGAAGAGTGCTTGTGGCCCAGGAAAAGGCAGACAGGGAGCTAGGAACCCAAGGGAGGAATGTTTTTATGCTTTCCAGCTAGAGAGATCAGAGAAATCTCCAAAAAGGAAGCAGCAGCATTTGAAAGAGACTCTCAGCAATGGGAAGGACTTGGAGAGGGAGCAAAGTGTGGTGTGGGGGGGGGACTAGGTGGAGAGGAGAGCATCATGGGTATAGAAAAGCAACATATTCCAGGAAGGATGAGTTAGCCCCATGGCAAGAGCAGAAAATACAAATGGAGATAGTAGGAAACTAGGATTTATCAAGAGGTGTTAATCGGACACCCCACGGCCACACTGGCCCCATTGTTATTTAGTTCACACCTCGTGTCACATATGTCTAACTCGGCCCCCATGCCTCTCATCTGGACCCCTCTATATCTGGCTTCTGTGATCTTGCACGGGTCTCTGTTACATTCTGCTTGGCAGGTAGGTGTTCACATAGGCTTTGCCAATAGGAAGCTATAGAGGTTCCCCTGAAGGAGCAAGGGAGCCACACAGTGTAGATGGGAGTATTTGTTGATTTGGCTTTAATTTATAAGGTTCAATACTCACATCTTGTGTGATCCAGCAATTCCATTGCTAGTCATGTCTCAGAAACATCTGTCTGTGCCCAGTAGATATCACCAAGAAGGTTCATAGCAGCTTTATCCATGACAGCAAATACTAGAAGCAAACCAAATATCCAACAGCAAAAGAATAAATAACAGATGATGTTTATTACAACAAAATATTATGCATCAGGGAGAAAATGAACGAACTAAACAACGGGCATCAACATAGATGTATTTGGGAATAACAGTGATTACAAAAAGGCAATATGCAGACGATAATATGCAGTATGATACTTTCATATATGCAAATATAAATAAATAATATATAGCTTTATAAAGTGTGCATATATGGTTAACTATTACAAAACAGCAAGGAAATGATAAACACCAAAGTCTGGGTCACGCTGACCTCAAGGGGAGGCAAGGAGATAGGCCAGGCAAGAAGCGTGCACACACATGCAAAAGTACCCAGAATGTTCTAGTGCCAAAGGTGGGTGGTGGGCTCACAAGTGCTAATTTACTGCCACACTTTGCAATTAAAATACATTACAAGTAGTATGGTACATGCATGTATACATGCACATATATAATTACTCAGTAAACATCTTTAAACATGCAATTACAAAATAGCTGATAACTGGGCCAGAGATTTATCTCAGTGGTTCCAGCGCCTGCCTCACAAGCACAAAGTCCTGAGTTTGATCCCAGTAACCACATATAATGCGGGGCGTGGTGACTCACACCCACCAACAATCAACCAGCAATCAGCACCACATACCACAGTGCTGGGCGTGGTGGCTCATACCTGTAATCCCAGCACTTGGGAGGCAGAGATAGGAGGATTGCTGAGTTTGAGGCTTGCCTGGGCTACACAGTGAGCTCAGGGCCAGCCTGAACTACAAAGCGAGACCCTGTCTCAAAAAAACAAAACAAAACAAAACAAAACAAAAACAAAAAAATAGCTGATAACTAAAAAGTGACAATCTCAGGCAGTCTTCAAGAGCTCTGCTCACACACATCAGTGGCTGAAAGCTGGGAGAAGAAGAAAGGTGCCAGCTAGACTTGGCCAGCCCAGGCCCAGGTGCTATGGTTTGGACATGGTTTGACTGTGTCCTTCCAGGGCTTCCTGTGTTGAAATTTAATTCACAGTATGAGGTATTAAGAGGGTAGAAACTTATTCCAATTATGGTGTTTAGAGATGGGGTCTCTGGGAGTGATTAGAGTTAACTATTAGGGTGGAGCCCCCCGAATGAATTCTGGTGGCTTTATAAGAGGGAGAGAGACCAGAAGACATACATATGTTCCCTGTCTCTTGCCATGTGATACTCTGTGCCGCCTTCAACAAAGGTGTGAGCAGATGCAGCCCCTCAACCTTGGCCCTCCAGAACTGTGAGCCAAACTAAATGTCCTTGCTTTATAACTCATCCAGCCTCTGGCCTTGTGTTACTCTTAGAAAACAAAGTAATACAGCAGGCATCTCAGCTCTGTGCTGCTGCCCCAGGCATGACCACTCCTGAGAGGGCTAGGAGAGCCTCGGCCTGCAAGTCTGAACCATTTTCCAATCCCACACTTACTGCATGAATTTGGTCAAGCCCCAACCTCAGTGTCCCCATTTGTACTGGGAGAGCAGGGAACAGATGGCCAGGGCAGATGGTCACCTAACACCTTCATTCTCATTATCACTGAATGGGCATTTGATAGATCAGGTCTGTGGGAGGTTGGTGTTCCTGCCCCAGCCAGCCAGAGAACTTGGACAAGATACTTAATTTCCCTCTGCTCACTTTCTTTATCTGTTAGATGTGCTCTAGTGCGGGCCTCACAGGGAGAGTGTGAGGTCTAATGAGGTGATCCTTGTAAAATATCTATAGCATAGAACCAGAAGGGGAATCCCCTAACCCCACAGTCACTGTAAGGAAGACCAAACAGTGGGCAGGTGCATGTGCGCGTGCACACACACACACACACACATATAATCATACTGTGGACTGGATCTTGAGCAGTGTCATATTCCAGGAGTTGGCACCTCATCCATGGGTAGCCAGGCTATCCCCTGCAGTAACCACTCTCTCTCTCCTGGGTTTAACAGGCACAGTCTGCTTTCCAGGAAGCCTTTTCCAATCTCTCCCATAGGCATAGAATCATGCCCTTATCCCTGGGCCCTGCCAGTTTTTTGTCTGTACTTCTTTTTGGTAGAACAAGAGAAAAAAGAAGAAGAGGGAAAGGAGAAAGAAGGGGGAGGGAGAGGGAGAGGAAGAAGAAGAAAAGGAAGATCAGGAAGAAGATAAAGACAAGGAAGAAGAAGGAGGAGGAAGAGGAGGAGAAGAAGAAAATTCTTTAATTCTAACACCAGAACAATTCCAGCTAATACAATGATCAGTATAAATCCGCTCACCCGACTTACTTTGGGCCATATTTTGCAAAACACCTAGATGTATTTCAGTGGAGCCTTGCCTAATCAATAGAAATGACACCAGATATGTGACTCTCAAGAGGGGGGTGACCTGATAAAGAGAAAGGTGTTTAGGCTAGGCCCTAACTTTGCCCATATCTGTGTGGCTTCAAACAAATGATTGCTTCTCCCTGGATCTCAGTCTGCCTCTTGATCAGTAGTCTTTAAACTAGATAGCAGGTCTCTTGAGTCCTGAAAAGGTGCCTGGAGGTCATACTTGATCCAGAGTGGACAGGAATTCCTTCCTGTTTCCTGCAGAAAGCCTGTTTAGATGTGAAAGTGTGTTTTTATTCCTTTAGCTGACACTATTCACTATTTGCCGAGCACTGTACTAAGGTCCTTGCTTGTGTTACTAGTTTTATAAATAAGACAACTGAACCACAAAAAATGACATGTTCGAGGTTGCACAGCTAATGAAAGACGAAACTGGTATTTGAACACAGTCAGGATCCAGGGCCTAAGACGTTGACTTGCTCATGTCTCCATTATTCTCTCCTCCTCTGTGTTCCCACCGCCTCCCACTGCACCTCTGATATATCACACTGCTATGTATGTATGTGTCCTCTCCTCCAAATTCATTTACTGAAATCCAAACCCTCTTGGAGATGGAATTAGAAGGTAGGGCCTTGGGTTAGGTCATGAGGATAGATCCCTCAGGGACAAAATTGCTGACCCCAGAGAGCTCGTTGGCCTCCTTCAACATGTAGAACAAAGCAAGAAGGTGTAATGTAAGAAAAAGGAAGAGGGCCCCACCAAACATAGCAACTATCTGCACCTTGAACTTGGCCTTCCCAGCCTCCAGAACTGTGAGAAATAAATATCTGAATGTATAACCATCCATTCTAATATTTTTGTTACAGACTCAAAAGACTATGCTCACACTGTCCACTATAACTCCAGATTAACTCAGACTCTCAAGCCACACATGGAATGCCTTAGGACCCTCTTATTATCTCTGTCCCTCATGACAAACTCGGTGCTGGTCAGTCTGGCACTCGGTGACCAACACTAAGGGATGGCCTGAATGAAGTTTCACATGGGAATGGGAGGAAGTCTGGCAGTGAAGGGCCTCCTCTGCCCACTCCCTGGGCCTAGTCTCTGCCAGGCACAGCACTGGGGGCTGTGATACAAAGACGAATCCAACTAGCCCCTGAGCCCTGGAAGCCCAAGGAGAGAGATCCCAAAGTTCATAAGGGAGCCCCGATGCCATTGTCTAACATCACCAGATAAACATCACTTTACACTGGAAAAAATAATAGTGAGATCACGTGAACCTGCTTGAGCCTCTGACAGCCAGCCTCTGCCTCTCAGATTCGAAGCCTGCTGTCCTGGGGGAGAGCAGGCAGTGGTAACACAGGCCAGCCAGGCCCCTGTCCTCCCCAAGGACTCTGCATTCCTTCATTCAGACTGAGCAGGGCCAGGACCAGGCCTGGAGGGTGCAGACAAGATGAATCAGACACGGTCCTTGCCCTCGGGGATTTCATGGGCCAGGGGGCAGTGTGAGCCACAGACACAATAACTGTTGCAACAACACAGACGCTTCAGAGCCACAGGCAAACCACTTCCAGGTGCTGTGTGAAAGGAGACAGCAGCGGACTACAGCTTCCAAAGAGGCAGTGAAGCAGACCTTGGCTTTGCTGGCGCAGAAACTGCTACCCAAGGTGGGAGGGTTCTTCCCCTTTCACCCAGCAGTCAGTTACAGAACCTGGAGAGGGGAACCAGGCTTTTCCCCATTGGAAAATAGAAATCTTACAGAGCTATTATGCACTTGCTCTCTCTGGCCATTGTGAACACTGCGTGACAACAGACAAAAGAATCGGATGCTCCAATTCCTTGGGCTCCCAGGAAAAGACCAAAGTCCTGCCCCAGTTCAGCCCAGGGTCCACTGGTTCAAAATAGTCACAGCACCTTCGGAGCAGGCCAGAATCATGGCTTGCTTTCTCCACAAGGATCTACCATCACCCAAAACCAAGCTCATTCACAGGCTCACAGTCCCCTTCATAGGTTGCCAAATGGCACTGCAGAGCATAGGCATGTGCATGCCAAAGACAAAAATTTTTGGCCAGGTGAGAATCTCAAGTCTTTACCAGAATTTAGAGTTTGAAGTGAGGCTTCCAGATCATGCAAGGAGCTGGAGCACCCTCCCTGGAGGACTGTATCCTCAGTGGGAACTATAACTTTGGATGAATGCTTGGCACCCCTGAGCCCCAGTTTCCTCCTTTGTATATCGGGCTGTTGGTTGAAAGAACTGAGCAGGACAACACAAGTGAAGCTCTGAGCATTGTGCCCCACATACAGGCAGAGCTCTCTGGATGGCAGTGCTGGCCACAGAGCTGCAGAGTCACTGGAATGGACAGAAGCCGGAGGCCTGAGACAGCCCTGAAGGGTCTTGTTGCCCAGGAAACTCCCTTAGGACTCAGGACCCAATAGGAATAGTGGAATTGAGCAGAATTGTCCCTAGGAGGGGTAGAGCTTGGGGCTACTCAATAAGTGCAGGGACCAGCCAATCAAGAATATATATGGTGGGGCCAGAGGGTTAGCTCAGTGGTTCCGGCTCCTGCCTCGCAAACACAAGGTCCTGAGTTCGATCCCCGGTAACCACATAAAATGCTGGGCGTGGAGACTCACGCCCACCAACAATCAATACCACATACCACAGTGCCAGGCGTGGTGGCTCACGCCTGTAATCCCAGCACTCGGGAGGCAGAGGCAGGAGGATTGCTGAGTTCGAGGCTTGCCTGGGCTACATAGTGAGCTCAGTGACAGCCTGAGCTACAAAGCGAGACCCTGTCTCAAAAAAAAAAAAAAAAAAAAAAAAAAAAAAAAAGAATATATATGGTGAAACTTCCAGAAAGATGACAGAGTGGTGAGCAGCAAAGAAAAAAACTCTTTGCAATTTGCCATTCTCAAACTGGAATATAGCAACTCATGGGAAAAAAATGAAAAAGGGAGAGAGGTGGGTCCCCAAGACCCAGGAAAAATCTGAGACAAGAAATGAAGAAAGAGCGGGGCGGGGGAGGGGAAAGGCAAAAACAACACTGTAGTGGAAAGGACAGAGTTCTCTCCCTGAGTTTGGATTCTTGGTGGGGGTGGGGCTGCTGAACCTGTGGACAACTGGTGGTTTCTGATGGTCCCCATGGCCCCCACAGGAATAGGGCTAGTGGACCAAAGCAGCAGTCATACTGGATGGCACTAGCTGCTGCTTTCAACATATAAAAATTGGTTCCAGACAGAAGACAGAGGATCAGCACCAGTCAAGCAAGGAAACTCCACACATTGCCCCAAGGGACTGGGATCCACAGGCTAGTGGCCCCAGGGCATTGAAAAGGGATTAAGTTCTGAGTCTGCCAGGCAAGAACACCAGCTGGAAAATGGTGACATAGCGTCCCCACATTCCATCTCCCTGTTCACCTCCCTGTTCACCATACTGAAAAAAGCACCTTCTGGGAGAATGAAGAAAACCTGTGGACTACAACAATAGATGAGTTTGCAGGTGGAGCCAGCACAGCCTGCAGGATCCTGGACTGACTTTGGAGGAGGGCAGCAGTACTTTTAACCCTCCAGGAGGTCATTGAGCTGAATTCAGGGGAATATGGCTGTCTCCCTGTGACTAGTTAACACTGATCTGTGTCCTATTGCCCATATTATCTATGGGAGGTCCTTAGCAGGTCCATAGCAGTTCCATGCCTTGAAGGGCCTTTTGGTACTGTTTTGGGGTTTTTTACTGCTCTTGTTGCTGTTTTGGTTGTTCCTGTTGCTGCTATTCTTGTTTTTTTCTCTTTTTCTCTCTTATTTCTTTTTTTTTTCATTTTTCTTTCTTTTCCTATTTTCTGCCTTCTCTTCTATTCTTCACTTCTGTACTATCTTATTGCTGAGTCTGTCCAATTTTGGGTTGTTTCTTCTCTCAACTGCTTTTACTATTATAGGAGTGGGAGAATAGACTCCTGATTGCCTGTTGCTACTGGGTAACCCTATTCTTCTTTTGTTCTTTCATCCTCTCTTGTCCTCCATTCAGTAGCAGTTCCCTGACGCTTGTGTGTTTTGGTCCTCCCTACTCTCCCTTTCTTCTAGACTATTATAGGAGAGTGAATACTGTTTCTAGTTGTCTTGCTGCTTTTAGTCTGTTGAATTTGTCCTTTTTTCTCCTTTGTCCTCTAGGTTCTATCAGTTTCCCAGGGTTTATATGCCTTCTAACCCTATTTCTAAAAATCTCTCCCTCTCCTTCTATTCCTCTACCCCACCAACTCCCTGGTAACCCTTTATTCCCAAAAGTGAATGCTGCTATATGTAAACATATCTGTGGTTAGTTCTAAATTTTGGCATATGGTCACAAATCTAATTCCTGAGGTTAAAGGTATCAGAATATTGATTGCCAGTTTGTCATTTCCTGTGCTGTATTTGATACTGTTGATCATACTGATTGTATTATTTTAACTGATGTGATCTGGCTGTTTTAAGTACCTTTCATAGTGCTCGCTTCGGCAGCACATATACTAAAATTAAGTACCTTTCATAGTGTGTCAGAACTGAGATCACTTACAGGCCATTATAGACCCAAGGAGGACAACTCAGGAAGTATCCATCTCCTAAGCGTTCCAAATGTTAGGGAAAAAGAGTTTTGCAATAAACATTGCCCAGACAGCAGGCCAGGAACTAAACCAAAAACATCAGCAACAATGAAGATAGAAATGAGGAAACATTCAAAAACCCAGAAACAAAGATCATCACCACAGGGAAATAGAGTAAACTGAAGTGCAATCACCAGGACTCTCTGAGCCAGTAACAGAAGAGGATCTAGTAAAATGGAAATCAGGAAATAATTTCTCAGATAAAAACAGAGATAGTGTCCATAGTGAAAGATATGATTAATAACACTAAAGAAGAGATAAGGAACATGGTAGAGTCTCAGACTGCAGAAGTAATGGAATCTGTTAAACAATGCCAAACAGATTTCCAGGAGACTAAAAGCTCCAATAAAGGTTTGCAGAACAGTATGCATGAATGCGAAGACAAAATATCAGACATAGAAGATAGGATTGCAGCCAATGAACAGGAAAGGAATAATTTATGGAAAATGGCAAGGGACTATAAGAAATCAATCTAGCAGCTTCTAGATGATACAAAGAAGAATACTATAACACTGATTGGAGTTAATGATTCATATCACAGTGACATATGTGCACCCATGTTTATAAAAGCTCAGTTTATAATAGCTAAGTCTTGGAAATAGCCCAAATGCCCGTCAGCTAGGGACTGGATAAAGAAGATATGATTTTCTTATAAAATGGTGTATTACTCAGCCATAAAGAGTGATAAATTTGAGTCATTTATATTCAAATGGACCTACCTTGAGGACATACTCATAAGTGAAATAAATAGGACACAGATGTGTAAATATTGGATCATCTCTCTGGTATGAGAAACTGAAGGTGTAAATGAGTTCCAAACTGTATGATAGGTATTGTGAAATAGGAAGAAAATGTTCAAAAGGAAAAGTGAAAGGGAGGTAGGTGTAAGTAGAGAAAGAAAACATTTGATTGTTTTTTAAAAAAAGGAAACAAAGCTTACGTATATATATAGGAGTAGGAGTTGTAGGGAGGGCAGGGGAATGGGAAAAAATGAGAATCAAAACACGTCAAGTACTGATACAAACTCTCAATGTTGAATGTGATCATAAATGTATGTATAAAATGTACCAATACAATCAATTTTTGAAAAAGAATATATATGGTGAATGTCATAAAAGTTGGTAAATACTGTATTTTTTCTCTGGTATGAGAAACTGAAGATGTAAATGAGCTCTAGAATATATGGTACATATTGTGAAATAGAAAATATTCAAAGGGAAATGGGGTGTAAGGGTAAGTAACAAGGGAAGAAAAAATATGATGGTAATTAAAAAAAGGGGATGAGGAATGGGAAAAAATGATAATTAAATTGTGTCATATTCTGATACAAATTCTCAATATTGTGTATGATCACCATGTGTATATATATAATGTACTAATAAAGATTCAACTTAAAAAAATCACATAGGCATTTGATGATGTCACTCCTAGAATGGACACTCAGCAATCACTATAACATTCCTTCTCCTCCTACAGAAAAGGGTCTCAGAGGCCTGGACTTAAGAAAACGCTAAACAGTTTTGCTCAGACCCTGACACCAACCCCTAGCACAGAGGTAGCCACATAGTAGATCTCAATCAAGTGTTGGATGAAAGAAGAGTTGGGCAGAGCTCTGACCTCTGTCAAAGGAGTACCTCTCTTTTGTTTTATATAATAAGCTTTTATACAGATTTTTCTTTTACCTAAAATTTTTTTCAAAAAATAAAACTGACATCCAATGACATAGTTTGCACCTTCTTTTCTGGAAAGGGAAGCTGAGGCACTGAAAGGTCGAGGGACTTGTCCAAAGCACAGAGCTCCTCCCTCAGATTCAGGCTTTCCTCTTTCAGCCTATGAGGTGACCCTGCAGTATGCTGAGGCCTCTGGCCAAGAGCAGCGCTGGGCCAGGGTTGGGCATCTAGTGCTGGAAGTCATAAGGGTGAGGATTCTCTAGCCCCTCCCATAGCTGGGAACAAAATCTTGAATTTTGCTTGCACACATCTGGAGGTGGTACCAGAGATTTATGTGCCAGGACATTTATCATCAAGTTATTCATAATATTGAAAAATTGGAAGTGACCTGGAAGCAAGTTAATAAATTATGCCACAATCTTTCAGTGGAATATAAAGCAACTACCTATATTCATCTCTTTGGAGACTATTAAGTAGTATGTTAGAGTCAAACAGAATATAAACCTTTAGAGATGACACTAATTTTTAAAAATACATATATACAAAAGATGTTTAAAATAGTTATTCTGGGGAGGTTAGAAGGAGTGGCTGATAAGGGATTTTTGTTGTTATTGTTGTACTGTAGATTTGTCTGTTTTCTCAATTTCTTGCAATAAATATATATTGACTTTAGAATCAAAGAGGAAAAACAAATATGACTCCCTAAATAAGGCCAGCTTGGTTCATCCTTTGGTTCAGCGAACATCCACTCAACACTTTATTTATGGCCCTTGCATTTCCAGATACTGGAAATGTCTCCGCTCAGAGGCGCACAGAATGCCACTTTTAATCCATTTCACAAGTCAGTCACCACATACTAATAGGCTCTCTCTTAATTGCTGAACCAAGCATTAAAGATTCTGAAAGTGTCATAATATGTATTTTGTATTTAGGAAAGCAATTTAAATGTTCAAGCTGTAAACTTCCAAAAGATACTGTTTGCTTCTCCTTGTACCTTTGGGATTGCCTTTCACACTCTAAGACATGCTCATGCCAGACCTTCTTCCTACCAAGATTCAATAGTTCCTCTTCTCTTCCAGTTGTACTCATCACTGGTGCTGACGGTCCCTGGTGTACTGTGGGACTTTGGGCTTCAGCTTCCACCATACAAGGAGCTTCCCTGATTGTGATTCTTAGCATCTCTCAGTTCTTTCATGTTAACTAGCTTTTTAATCTGCTACTAATAGCACAATACTGAAGACTAACTAAGTCATTAAAAAAAAACTTAGTTTGGGTCATGGTTCTGGTCTGAGGTAGAAGGGCTGCATCTGTAATGACCTTCTTGCTGCCAGAGTTCCAGAGGGCTCAGGACATCTCATAGCGAGGGATAGGAAGTACCCAAGAAACCTTGCCAAGCCAACCTTTAAAGCAAGTCCACTCTCAAGAGAACCTGCAAGACATTCATCCATTAATCACAAGGAACAGATGAATCCATTCATGAACACAGAGCCCTAATCATCTCTTAAAGGTTCATCTCTTAATACCTCATGATGAGGACTAGATTTAGCATGCATTTGAGAAGGGACAAATATATTCCAGCTATGCACCAGCTGACAGTTTCAAGATGGACCACTGGTCCCCTTGGCTGAACCCTTGGCCAGTATCTCTCATATACTGGGTTGGTTCATATCTGCATCTAGACTTTGGTGTTTTAAAAAAGCAACAGCATCCATCAGGAAAGTAATGAGTTAGATTCAGCATCCTAAATGGGCAAATCATTTTGATCTAAATCTTTACGGGCTCCCAGTAGCTCATTAAATGTACAAGCCTCCAAGGCTCTGAATCACAGCTCCTCTTCCTGCACAGCCCTTCAGGAGGAGTTCTGATTATACCATAAATTACACGGTGTCAGAAGGTATCTGCAGGCCTTTCATCTTGCAGTCCAGGCATCCAGGTTTGTGGGATATGGATCCTGCCGGGCTCCCACTGTCCTCCTCCCCATGGTTACCAGAGAGGGCCACAGATCGTCATCCGGGAAGCACTGACGCTTCTTCCCCTGCTTTTTTCTTCCTGGGAATGCACTGAATTCTCCCAAATGGAGAAGTGAAGTGTTTGCTTTCAGGTCTCCTACCCAAATAAGCCCGATGGCCTTGGATCCTGCTGCCTCCATGAAACTAAGAAAATCATTTTCTAGACACTCTTCCTCCTCTCCAGATTTCAAAGGGACCAGAACCACCATTGACTCCAGTCTCAGAGTCAGACCCCCAAGGAGCAGTTGTGGTGATCATCCAACCAGGTGCCAGGAATGATCCCGGGAGCAACAAACTCACAAGGTGGGAAGGGAAGCACAAAGCTCTTGGCTCACACCCTGGACTCAAAGTCTCAGTCTCCCGGCTCAGTGCAGGGGCCTCTGCTGGCAGGCCTGGATAGCCTCTGCCTCACTGTTCTGGCCACCTCAGGCCAGTGCCTATTGTCTTGGTTTGGGTTCCACTAGACGTTGGGCGGAAGACAAGAATTTGTGTATGTTTCTCCAGGAGGTGACCCCAGGAAACACCAGCTGGGGAGAGAGCTGTGGGGCAGGGAAGGCAAGTGTTACCATGGGGATCTTAAGTGTTCTGAATCAGCCTACCATGGACTAGAACTCTAAGACCATGAGCCAAAATACAGTTTCTCTGTAAGTTGATTATCTCGAGTATCTGTTACAGTGACAGATAGCTGACTAACCCAGGAAGGCAGCCAATAAAGCCTGTGATATCAAACTTCCAGGCCCCAGGGAACCCTGGGAGCCAGTGTTAAAAACTTGCCTCCAACTTTGGCACCCACCTCCTCCCAGGAACAAGGGGTGGTATCTGCACATACCAACCCCAGCCAGCCACTGATTAGAATTGCTGAGAAGATATTTTGAGTTCTCCAGCATTTGCAACCTGGCAGACAGGCTAAGTCCTCAACACGATGGTAGGGTACAGGATCGCCTGCCATTCCTGTGTAGACACTTGGCAGGCAGCTCTGCTCCTCTGGGAACTGTTCTGACTGCCACATCCTGTGTGAAGTTAGACCAGACTTACCTCTTTTTTGTACATGATCTCCTTGCAAATTTGAGAGCCCTGGGGCAGCCCTGGGAATAGACAAGTGTTGCCCACACAGTCAGAGGTTGTAGACAAGTCTTCCGTGAGGACCACACAGGGGCTGATGGTGTCCTCTGCACATGCACTGCACAGGACCCAGAGCTGCCAGAGAGAGGAAAGTCTAATCACCACAGATCTGAAGGGTCAGGTGTCTAGATGAGTTTTAAGGAAGTAAAATCATAGTGTTGGCAGGACAGGTTCTTTTTGGAAGTTCTAGGAGAGGATTTACTCCTTGCCTCTCCTGTGTTCCCTGGAACGTGGCTGTCTGGCTCCAACCTCTGCTGCTCCTGATTTCCTGTTCTTCTCTTAAGAAGGTTCCTGTGATTACACAGGACCCACCCAGATAACCCAGGATGATCTGACTATCTCAAGATCCTTCATTATCCACATCTGAAAAGTCCCTTTTACTGTGTAAAGTAGCATAATTGTAGGTTCCAGAATTAGGATATGAACATCTCTGAGGAGTCATTATTCAGCTTCCCATAGTTAAGGCAGGTAAATAAATGAACTGGGTTAACTAAGATTTTTCTAAGAAATGGGAATAATAAAGGTAAACTTAGTAAACCTCAATAATTGAATCCATATACTACTTATGACAAAAATTAACAATAACAGCAGCATAGAGATAAACCCAATTGTGTGTAAAAAGTTATTTTGAAGTAAATATAGTAGATCAAATAAGTGGGGGAAAGTGATTACTCAGTATATATTTTGGTTAGTTAATTGTATGAGGACAAATAATGTTCTTAAAATTTATAACAAAATGTACAAGTTTTTTTTTTTGTTTTGGTTTGGTTTTTTGAGACATGGTCTTGCTTTGTAGTTCAGGCTGGCCCTGAGCTCACTATGTAGCCCAGTTCAGCCTCACACTCAAAGCAATCCTCCTACCTCTGCCTCCCAACGGCTGGAATTACAGGTATGAGCCACCACACCCAGCACTGTGGTATGTGGTTACCAGGGATTGCAGGTGTGGGAAACACTGAGCTAAATCCCCAGCCCAAAATGTAGATTTATTAAAGAGTGTATTTTAGTGTGCCAGGTGTGGTTGCTCACGCCTATAATCCCAGCACTCGGGAGGCAGAGACAGGAGGATTGCTGAGTTTGAGGCTTGCCTGGGCTATATAGTGAGCTCAGAGCTAGCCTGAACAAAAAGCGAGGCCCTGTCTCAAAAAAAAAGAGTGTATTTAAATGTCTAACCAATATAGTATTAGAAGAAAGTGTAAGTAAAAAATATTTACTAGGTTTTTGTATTAGAAAAGATTTTTCAGGATAAAATAAATTTCATAACAGAAGATTAATGAACTGACCACATAAAACTCAGTCTCTGGCCAGGAATTTAGCTCAGTGATTCTGGCACCAGCTGTGTAAGTGCAAGGTTGCAAGTTCAATCCCAGGTAGCAAAAACAAAATGAAAAAACCCCTTCAGTCTCTGCATCAAATATACCATAATATATGCACAAAAAATTGTTCAATGTCCCTGGTCATCAGAGACATAAGAATGATTATAAAAATGAGGTTCTACTATAGCCCATTAAAGTGACTAAGTTTAAAGACATACCATACCATATGCTCTCAGTGCTGTGGAGAAACCGGAACCTCACATGCTGTTGGTAGGAGTGTAAAGTGGTGTGATCTCTTTGGAAAAGAATATGGGTGGTTTCTAAAACAGTTAAACATACACTTTTATCTAATCTAGCCGCTTCCTTCTTAGACATTTATCCAAGAAAAGTAAAAGCATATGTCCACAGAAAGTTTTATACGAAAGCATTCGCTAGAGCATTATTCATCATAGCTAAATCCTAGAAACATCTCAAATGTCAATGTTAGGAGAATGAATAAACACAAAGCTATATTCAAACAGTTGAATATCATTAAACAGTGAAAAGCAGCAGTGTGTCAACAGTAACAACACAGGTAATTCTGGAATATTCTGTCCAGTAAAAGAATCCAGACACAGAAAAGTTCATATTTTATAATTCCATTTACATGAAATGCTAATGGAGACAAAACTAATCTATGGCAATAAGAATCAGAAGAGTAGCTGCCTTTTGCAGAGAATAGGAGGTCAAAGTCTGACTGGCAGGGAACACAGAAACTTTACATGGAGGATAATAGACAAATCATGTGTTTTGATAAAAATCTGAGTTACACAAGTATATCACCCATCGTAAGTCATCAAACTTACACCCGAGCTCTCTATATTTCAATAGAAAACTGAAAAAGTAAAATTAAAGGTAAATAACAAACTAGACATCATCTGTGTGAAAAACGTGATGGTCTGATAACTTTAATATATAAAACTAATACACTTTAACATTCAATAAAAATTAACAGCCAAAAGAAAAAAGTGAGCATAGCTCCCCAAAGAGATAAATGCCCACACACTCTCTCTCTCTCTCTCTCACATGCATATCCCCACAGGCATAGAAAACAATTATAAAATAATATGGATATTTACTATACAAATATATGTTCATATGTATATATATGTATAGCTATGTACAAGTCATAAAAGAAATCTCTATATGAAATTAGTAACAAAAATGCCAGACTTGGTGGCTCAAGCCTGTAATCCCACCACTTGGGAAGCAGAGGCAGGAGGATTGCTGAGTTCCAGGCTTGCCTGGGCTACATAGTGAGCTCAGGGCCAGCCTGAACTACAAAGTGAGACCCTGTCTCAAAAAAAAAATACAAGTTACAACACTAATACATATAGATATTGGACTGGGGGTATGATTCAGCACAGTGCTTGCCAACCATGCTTAAGGCTCTGGGCTCAATCCTTATCACTGCTAATTAATTAACTTTAGAAAAAAGTATAATGTCTAATTAGTTAACAGAGATTGTTTAACCATGAAACTAAATCACTATCTGAAGAAAGAAGGGACGGTGCTCATTCAGTACTTGACAAAACCTTTCTTCATCCTGACCTCTTTCCTGCCTACTGCACTGGGCCAGAAGAAGGCGCCCCTAGTGGGAATGATGACACCCGCATGGGCATCCTGAAACACAACCATACTTGTACGGGCCACCAAGGCCACACTGGGAAGCCCAGAACAGAGAACTCTTACCCAGTCACTTTTAATATGCAGCCGAGGAATGTGCTGATCCACCACCTCCTCCCCACCTCCTTCCCTCTGCTCTCTTCTCTGCGACCACCCATGCTGCCTTGAGTCTCCTTCACTCTGTGCAGCGTCTTCACTCCACGCAGCCTGAGTCTCTCCAATGGCTCCCTTACCCGTGCTCTCATGTTAGAGGTTGACTTTGATAATCTGGTATCCGTCAATAATTTCCCAGGAGGTCAGAGTGCCTGAAGAGATAGAAGTTTCCCAGATAAGACAATATCTTATTTCCTTTGTAGAAGGGTATACTATCAATCAAAGGAGCAGAGAAGACAAACAGGCAGAGCTGAGAAGCAAAACGTAGTTAACAAACAAATATATACTAGAATATCAACCTTACTGATAATTAAAAAATAAAATGAAACTCAGATCCCATTTTTTACCTATAAAATTAGTCCAAAAATCGATTTTTATTAAGAATACTCAATGCTGATAAGAATAGAATAAAAATCAGGCCCCTATAGATTGTAGCATCCCTCAAGCAAGCCATTTGACAATATATATTGAGTCATAAAAATGTTCACACTGTTGACCCAGCAATTTATCTTCTTGAATGGTACATTAAAGAAAGTCTAGAAGAAGAGAAAGGCTAAGAGAAGAGAGGAAAAGCTTCATGTACAAAAATACTCACAGTAATGTGGAAACCATGGAAATAACCAACAAGTAAATGAAGGCAGATCCATAAAATGAAATATTCTGTAAGCATTTAAAAAGTATACCTCTTTAGAAGAGAAAAAAGCAGTTCACTGAAGAAAAAAAAGCAGATATCCTCACGATTAAATAGATGCAATTGAAGTAATATGGATATGCTATTTTTCACCCTCCAAATGGGCAAAGATTTATATTTTTGTTGCCACCCTGTTGGCAAAATAAGTGCATGCTATTTACCATTTGTAGAAGTGTAAATATTGTGATGTCCTGAACATGTGAATAAACTATAAAATACACAATAAAATATAAGAAGTTATATTTTAAATAGCTGTGTGTCCTTCCCAAGTTTTACAATATTAACATTTATATGGCTTCTTCAAAGAGCAATTTGACATTATCTACAACACTTTTAAATATACAGATGCTCCTCAACTTAATAAGAACTATGTCTCAATAAACTTGTTGTAAATTGGAGATATTCTAAATCAAAAATACACCCAGCGCAGGGCTGGGGATTTAGCTCAGTGGTTCTGGCGTCTGCCTCAAAAGCACAAGGTAACCAGTTCAGTCCCCAGTAATCACATACCATGATGCTGGGCATGGTGGTTCACTCTGCAATCCCAGCAATCCCAGCAATCAGCACCACACATCACAGTGCTGTGTGTGGTGGTTCCTGCATGTAATCCCAACACTTGGGAGGCAGAGGCAGGAGGATTACTGAGTTTGAGACTGAGCTACACAGTGAGCTCAGGGACAGCCTGAACTACAAAGCAAGACCCTGTCTCAAAACAAAAAACAAACAAAAAACCACACTCTATGCACTTCACCTACCAAACTTCACAGTTTAGCAATGCAGTACACTGGGGAGTGTCGCCTGTTTTGTGTCCTGATCTCGTGACTTGACTACTGCTACCCAGCATACCAAGTGGACTGTACCACATACCACAGCAAAAATCAGGTTTGTAATATGGCCTCCACTTAAGGAGTATCATTTTTGCACCCTGATATGGCTCTCAATTAATGGGTATCACTTCTACACCACAATAGAATGGAAAAATCATTACATGAAACTCTCATAAGTTGGGTCACATTGTCTTTAATGCCAGTAGTTTCCTTTCCTAAGAATTTAATAGACACAGACAATTTCATCTGGACCAAAAATGAACATATTAAAAGGTACATTAAAGTGGTTTTTGTTTTTTTTTTTTAGTGTTGGAGACTGAACCCAGGACCTTGCTAGCCAAGCCCTCTACCGCTGAGAAACATCCACAGCCCTGAAGAATTATTATTATTATTTTTTTTTTGAGACAGGGTCTCACTTTGTAGTTCAGGCTGGCCCTGAGCTCACTATGTAGCCCAGCCAAGCCTCGAACTCAGCAATCCTCCTGTCTCTGCCTCCCGAGTGCTGGGATTATAGGCATGAGCCACCACGCCCAGCCTGAAAAATATTTTTAATGGCAATAGAGGAGAAGCAGTAGAAAATCCATGCAGTAAAGAAATGTTTGAACAAGGCTTCCTCTCTTCCCACAATAGAACACCATCCTGCTCTTGAAAAAGATGAGCTCTCTCTATGTATGCTAACAAGGAACTCGCTCCAAGATACAACACTGAGTGAAAGAGGCAAAGGGCAAAACAGTATACACAGTAGGATCACATTTGTCTATTTTAAAACATACGCATATATACACTGTGCATGCATTAAAAATATTTGGAAAAGTTCCTAAGAAAACTATAAAAAGCAGTTACCTCTAGGAAAGCAGGCTGGAGAAAGACGGCAGATTTTCAGTTTTCATCTTCTATTTTTTTCTGAAGCTATCACATTTTGTTTTACCGCATACATGTATTATGTATGTGATTTAAAAACTAAGTTTAAAAGGTAAGAATGAATATTACACTGAAATGAGAAATGTATATAATATTAGGAGATCAAAACAACAAAATGAAATGCACTGCGTGCTCTGTGTGTTACGTAGCTGTGTGCAGCAGGACCTTTGGGACCAGAAGTAATCCTGCCACTTTGTCCTTAATGCTGGCCCTGACTCTTCCTTCCCCCACCCTTACCCAAACCTCCACCTCTCCCTTAAGCACACACACCTTAACACACGTATTACCCCATTAAAACAAAACAAAACTTCACAACATCCATGGCTCCAGTGCTCTCTTGTCCCTCTTATAGCCTCTCCATGGTGGCTCCAATCAAACTCCTCCCTAGGTTTTTTCAAGATTTCCAAGGACTTTCCTGCTCAGCTATGGACACTTCCACCACCATGTCATTGATGCTCACTGCAGTGCATACATCCTCATTTCCTCCTTCAAATGTCTCCCCGTCCAGTGGTTGACTGGACCCTGCCCGATGCTCCTAACTCCTGGAAAAGTCTGTCCCGTCTCCTCCCCAGGCCCTTGCTTGAACTTGGACTGCCTGAGCCCTTTTCTCTCTATATACACTCTCTGGGTGATCTTATCTACTCCCCTAGCTGCAGAATCAGCTTGTGTGTTGAAGACACCCTGATTGGGAAACATGGGTGCTGGACTTTTCTTGACCTAGGCTGCATTCCCCACTTCCGCTCTCAGCATCTGCTCCTGCCCTGCTCCACATCGTCACAGTGAAACCACCAATCACAGTGGCTGCCCTCCTCTGGCCTCGGGGATGGGATAATTTTATCCATACCCAAACCAGGCCAATCAGAGTCATCCCTAGATTTTGCTGCCGACAAAATTAGCCTGTTTCAGTCTGGAAGAGAGAACCTACATGCAGAGTGAAGCCAGAGACCAGCAGAACTGAGATGTGGACAGACAGATTTTTGTCTCACATCACTGAGCATCCTTGAACCTCTTGACCCAGCCATGCCTGTTAGGAGCCAGAAAACCCTGGACTCTACTGACATAAAGTCATAAATTCCCTTTTTTGCTCAAGCCAGTTAATGTTGGGATTGTGTTTCTTACCCCTAGAAAACTGTCTAATACACTCCCGAACCTATGTATACAAACTATCAAGTTCATTAAATGTAACAGTCTGCTGGATATCTCCACTTGTGAGCCACTGTGGACCAGCATATACCCACCTATACCACAGTGTGACTTCCCCTCCCCCAGCCAGCTCAGCTCCGCTACCCGTCTTTCCCTCCCTCTCCAGGCGCTAGACACACAGACTAACCCAGAGCCAACAGGCAGACTGAAATAACAGCTTTTCCTACCTTGTTTGAGATTTTTCCAATTCAATTTTTAAAACATCAAATATTCAGCTGTAGAAGCCCCAGGAAACTAGGTTAAAATGGCATCTCTAGGAAGATTGAGACTCATCTAACAGGAGCAGTGCACGGTGCCTTAGGCGACTGCTTTGCAAAAGGTTAGACTTGCTCCTGCCTTGCTAGCTTAGAAATCATTGCTTGTGAGTCCACACAGATTGGATTTCACTCTTCCCAAACCAGGCACTTTTAGTTAATGGCAATCCCAACACTGCCCTAAGAAGCAACTTGTTGGTCGCCACACTGCCAGTCCCACTGCTCCTTTTCTGAGAACTTCCTGTGGCTCCTTATCACCAAGGGTCCAGCCAACCTGGATCACCTGTCCAGGTTCCTGCCCCGGGACGCATCACTGTCTTCACATGGTCCTTCTGCTTCCTTTCCATCCCTGCTTCCATCTGCCAAGGTGTGGCTCAAACTCTGCTTCCTCCAGGTGATCTCGCACCACCTTCCATCCACATAGGAAAAAAAAATGCCTTCTTCCTCCCACACCCACAGCCTTTGTACTGCTGGTACCTCTGAGAATATACTTCCTTTGGTTTGTTTCCATGTGGGGGCTCACAGAGCTTATCTCCCCCGTGAGGCCGAGTCTACTACAGTCTCCCCCTGAAGCGGAGCTGATGTCCTCCTCCTCTGAGCTCCCCAGCAATGAACAGGCGCCTCTCTCCTGCACAGCCTTTTATAATGATAGTAGCCATCTCTTCCCACCTCTACCTCTCTTCTTCTCCATGCAGGAGTCAGGTAGATCCATGTCTGTCTCCATCACAAAAACCACATGCAGGAAGGACCCCCTGACATCTCCGCCTGATGCCAGTAAGTATTGATTCCTTAAAGCCCAGATTCCTTTAGGAGCTTGAATCGATTCAGTTTAGCCAGAAAGAAATTGCTGCTTTACCTGAAATGAGCAAGGTAAGAGGGCACCATGGCTCCTCTCTAGAGGAACTAGCAATCAGGGACAATTTGGGGGCCAGTCACCCCTTTGACTCCTGTGCTTACAGCCCTTTCGTGGACTCATGACAGCAGACTTACACAATAAGGAGATCAGGTGAGAAAGCTGCCAAGGACTCCCCATTAGAAACACTTCAGGAGCTCAAGGAAGAATCGGAGAAGACAGAGAGAAACAGCCTGAGAAGAGGAGAGAAATCAAAAGAGCCAGGTGTCAAGAAGCCACCAACAGTTGCAAGAAAGAAGGAATGGTACATCGGGCTGCAGAAGGAGCCAGAAGGGAGGGCCCCCCCCCCAGCAGTGAGGCACAATTTTACTGCTGGGCTGGGTGAGATGTCAGTACGTCCTGAGCCCACTGGAATCCGTCCAACCTGCTTGTGGCGTTAATAGGAAGGAAACTTGTTCTTGTCCTCTATATGTGGAATGCGCCTCAAAGGCCCACAAGTTAAAGGCTTTGCCCCCAGCTTGACACTACTAGGGGGCTGTGAAATCTTTAAGAGGTGGTGCCTCACAGGAGGTCTTAGGTCAGTGGTGGCGAAGCTATGCCACGCACGCCACAGCAGGCTGTTTGTATCACTGAAAGCTCTAAAAGGTTTTCCCATCAGTGTCTTAAGTCATCAGGGCCTCCCCCTGAAGGGGATAATTGGGACTCTAAACCTTTCTTGTCACGCTCACCCCTGACCGTGAAATAAAGAGCTTTTTAATTCCACCTTGTGCCCCTACCATGGTTTTCTGCCTCACCACAAGCACAAAGTAAAGGCCCAGCCCATCCTGGACAAAAACCTCCCAGCTATGAGCCAAAATAAACCTTTGGTCTTTGTGAATTGATGTCTTTGTCACTTTTCTCATCACAGAGACACATTACCCAACTCCCCACAACCTAAAGGAGAAGTTTACTGCAGCCCACATTTTGTAGAGGAGTCGGCCCAGAGTCAGCTGGCTCTCAGGCAGAGAACGCACGCAGCTCACGGTTTGGGAGACAGGAAGCAGAGTGTGAAGGGAGGAGCAGGGGAGAGACAAAACTCTTCTGGGCCACGCCCTCTAGTAGTAAACAAAGATTCAGTTTTCCAGTGACCCATCTCTTCCCCCCGATCCCACCTCCTCACAAGTCAGCTCCAAACTCACCAGTGAACGAATCACCAATGATTATCACATCCTCGTGATCCAGTCACCTCCCCAAAGTCCCACGAGTACATGGGGCTCTGGGAGAACGTCTAGATCTAAACCGCAACAGTTGATTATCACAGGTGTCTGTTAGTAATGGGAAGCTGGTTAATAAACTTCTCAACAGCAGCTCATTCAAATAAAACTCCCTCATTCTGACCCCAGGCCTTTGTACAGGTGTAGCTTTCTGTTGCTCACAAGCCATTTTCTTCCAGCTACAAGACCCTATCTCAGGAAGAGGGAGGTTTCATGCTGCATGTCACAGCAGGTGTGTGTGGCCCTCAAGGATGTGGGGGCAAGATGAAAGGAAGGGGAGGAGGAAAAGAGTCAGTGCCTGCAGACCTATTGTGTACTGCGTCCAGCTGAGGGTCCTCTCCCACATCAGCACTGGAATAGCCATCAGGCTTGGAGGCAGAAGACAAAGCAGCTCTCAGAGGTGAGACAACATTGCTTTCCCCTTTAAAAGTACACATACAAAACACCACACCCATCAGGATGGCTACTGTCAAAGACATAGAAAGTGACAAGCGTTATTGAGGATTTGAGAACCTGAAGCTCTGTGCTGCTGGGGAGATCAAAATATTGTGCAGTTCCTGAAGAAAACAGTATAGCAGTTCCTCAAAAAATTAAACATAGAACTATGAGACGATGCAGTAATTCCACTCTTAGGTAGACCCAAGAGAGTGAAAGCAGAATCTCAAACAGATATTTGCACGCTCATGTTCATAGCAGCACTAGTCACAATTGCCAAAAGGTAGAAACAACCCAGAGCCCCCAAGGGGTGAGCAGTTAAGCAAAACATGGTGTATACATACACGGTGGACTGTTATCTAGACTTCATAACAAAGGAAGTAACATTTTTTTCCCCCAGGTTCTGGTCCTGAATTAGGAATTGCTCAAGACATGCAACAGGTAGCAAGTTTTTACATTTATTCAAGGTAGAGAAAAAATACGCTCTGCAGAGTGCACAAAGGAAGTGCTGCGCGTGCTACAGCATACGTGACTCTTAAAGACAGTATGCTAAATACAGTAAGTCAGTCACAGAAAGACAAATACTGGGCAATTCTATTTTTATGATTTTACATATACAGAAAGAATAGTCAGATTTAAAGAGATAAAGTAGAACAGTGAGCTCCGCTCAGTCCTTCTCCCCATTCTAGAGCCTCATTCATCACAAACCACACTGCCTGTCTCTCTTTCAGGCCCAAAGAGCTTCCTACCTTCTGCTTGCCTCCCTGCTTAAAACTGCAATCACACAAGCCTGAGGTGGTTCACAGTTTAGCCCTGCAGGCATGGTATGCAGAAGATACCAGTAAGCATTCTAAGTCAACCCGCCAGAGCAGGCTGCCTTCCAGGATGCAGTCTGGACCCCTAATTTGTTGTTCTGTTCTCAGAAGACAGTTGCCAGCACCCCATGGTTCCTGGCATCGGCAGACACTTCATCCACCCCAGACTGGTTTGAGTCCTTTTTTGAGGATTTCCTTGCTGGACCTGGGGAAGGTAGGAGTGCTTGTCTCTCAAGGAAAGTCTCTGAGCAGTGGGGGACTGGAGAGTAGTCTACACTGTGTCCGCAGGCAGAGGAAGCTATGAGAGAACAGAGTTCACGCGTACACCAGCAGAGATGGGAGGAGGACAAGGGAGTCTTAGCTGTACTTCTCAACAGGAACATAATCCATTAAGGTGAGAAAGATCTTCCACTGATATAGGGACACAAACCTAATGTCTTTCCAATGCCTCTCCTGCCTCTCGGCCTAGGCTTGAGTTGGGACTTTGTGAAGAAAAAAAAATTCTTAATCACAAGATTGAGTGACCCAAGACCCTTCTCCTGAGTTTTGCCCTGCTCTAAAAAAAACCTACAGTTAAGCTTTTGGTGTTAGAAAGGCTTCCTGTAGGAAGTCCAAATACACCCCCTCCTCTACTATAGCAACAAGAGGCTCCAGCCATTGCCCTGTTCCTTCTTCCCTCGTTCTCTCAGCCTTCCTTTCTAGAGAACGCCATGAAATCTCAAATGACCTATCCCAACCGTCCTCCCTGGTTCCAAGCACAAGTTCAGTGGAGTTTCCTCCCCAAAGGTGTGCTGCGTTCACTGCTACCCACTCCTTCCCTCCCCTGCACTGTGGCCTGGGCCTCTGCACACACTCCAGCCTCAGCAGGGCAGAGCATACATATCGGGGCTTAGGAGTGGAGGGGGGCTTCTCTCAGGAGACACCTGTACAAGCCAAGAGCTGTTCCAAGTCGATTTGAAGATCCTGTCTGGGTACTTCTGTCCAGCCTCTCATTCTTAATGAGCTAAGACAAGATAAAGCAGATAAGATAATGAGTTTAGGCTGGCTCAAGACCTTGGGTTACAGTCTAGCTCACCTCTGCCTGTCTGAGGGACTATGTACAGGCACCAAATCCTCTCTTTCATCAGCTATAAAATGAGGAGCTGGGCCATTTCTAAGGACCCTTCTTGCTCTGATGTTGGAGGACTCCTTGGTTAGTTGGAAAGGGAATTCTCAGGGGTGGGAGGGAGCGGGTAGCACATACTTCAGAAAGTACAACCAAGTGGTGCCCCGGGCCCAAGGGCAGCCTCAGGCACACCAACGCTGGCCGCCTTGCCCAAGCCCCTCATCTCTGACAATGAGGTGACATAAGGCCACCCCCAGAGATGAGGGCCTCTCCCAGAATAGAGATCCCTGCAGCCTAAAATGACATTTCTCTCTTCACTTCCCAATGCCTTTCCTCTGCCTGCTTCATCTGGGCCCCTTTTGATGGTAGGGAACATGACAGGGAAGCCCCAGTGGACAGCCCCAAAGAGCAGGCACATTTAAGGGAGACTCTGGCAGTGGGG
>PVIC010016856.1:0-33437 GCA_004025085.1 Thryonomys swinderianus
CTAAGCAAGCCGCCCGTCTGGAGAAAGGACAGAAAAACCCACGGCAAGAAGACGGTCGATCCAAAGTAGCATGCGTGCATTTCAAGCAGAAAACTGCCAGGAAGGAAAAATCCCACAACAGCCAAACAAATCAGAAGCGTGAAATGCTCTGAAGGCTGTTTATAAAGGGGAGCATCACGACACTCCAGGGCGAGGGTACTGGCAGAGGGCCACGCTCCTCCCGGCTGCTTCGCTGCAGCCGCGCTGAGGCCACAGGTTCATTGCACCTTAGCGAGCACACGGGTCGCTGCGGAATCCCCAGGATGGAGCCCTGCGCCGAACCTGAAGCGCTGCAGTGCGGCCCTTCGCTGAAGGCCCCAGCACCCCTGGCAGCCGCAGAAGCCGCCTGCCGAAGCCAACCACAGACATTTCTGTCAAGCCAAATCGAAAGCAGAATCTTAGCGAAAACAAGCTGTGATAAGTTCTTCCCCAGATGAATGAGAAGGGCCTCTGGGTATGAACAGCTGTGTGTCTGTGTGTAGTGTCGTGTGTGTACATGTTTATGTATGTGTTACATGTAGTGTATCGTTGTATATATGATACAGTGCCTACATGTAGTTTATGGTGCCAAATATGAATGTGAGTGTCCTCTGTGTATGTGTTGTGTGGTACATGTGTCTGTGGGTTTGTATGACATTCATTGTGTGTATATGTACTGTACAGATGAGTGCAGTTGTGGGTTTGTGTGCTGTGTGGTATATGTTGACATGTACGGGTACGGTATATATTTGTGTGCTATACGCATGTGGTGTGTGTATATTTGTGTACGTGTGGCTGGGTGTGTGCTTGTAGCAAGAGACAAGGCCCAGAGCCCAGCTTCAGGGACAGCTGGCCTAAGGGGTGCTCTCCGGGACAGCGGGGAGGCAAAGGCGCCCCGTCTCCTCCCTCCTCCTTGGACATCTGTTGCTCACGGGACGATGTCTGGACTGTCCCTCGTTCACTGTCACAAAGGGAGTGCAAGTGCTCTCCACCCCAGATCTTCCCTCCCTTCCGCAAGTCTCCTGTCCCCAAAACTTGACTTTTGGTCTTTCTTGCACTGAGGTGTCCTCTTACCCTCAGAGTCCCATCGTTCTGTCTCACCCATCCAACATGCTCTCTGCAGTGTCTCGAAAACGCTTTAACCCGCGGAGAGCTAGGGCTGAAAGTGTCACGTGTCCAGTGAGGCCCAGGGATCCCATAACTTGGACATACGGATGAGCCCCGTCATGCAATTTACACACCAGGCAACCGTGGGCACAAGGTGTGGTGGACCCTGACCGGAGGACAGAGCTGTAGGGGCTGTGGGGCAGCAGAGAAAGCCAGGGCTTTGGACACCTGGGTACTGCCCCGCTGCCCCGCCTGTGGGTTTTGTGACCTCGGCCGCTACTCGCCTCCCAGATCTCAGCTATGACATGGAGCCAGGAGTACAGTGCAGACCTATTCAGTGTCCCAGACAGGTGCAGGAGCGATGTGAGAAAGGGCACATCGGAGGACTCCAAGTCTCCAAGGTTAGCGGAAGTCCTGGGCCCAGGAAGGGAGGATGACATCAGCAGACAGCCGGGGAGCTTCCAGAGCCCAGCCCTGCGCAGGGCGGAGAGGTGGAGTCTTCTGGCCAGGGTCAGCTCCCTCTCGGCTCTCCTGCGGGCCCAGGGCTGAGGTTGAGTAGCGGTTGCCGCCGGGAGGCCTGGCCTGCACAAGAGAAGTTCCTAGGAGGCAGAGGGGAAGGAAGGCCTGACGCAGAGCCCAAGCCGCCACAGGCCCAGGATCCGCTCGGCCTCAACACACAGACTCCCTGACGCACGCACACCCCCACCCCTCACACCCCACATCTGGGAACTCTTGCCCAGTCGGCCGCCACCCGCTGACAGCCACGTCCATCAGAGGCAGCACCCGTCTCCTCCACCGGCACAGTCCCGGGGAGCCACAATCCACCGCAGACACAAGTTTCGCATCCAGGAGATAGAAATACCCACTCGCACACATGGTGCACACCGCCCACACGCTCTGCACGACACCACACTCACACTTGCTCTGATGCCCACACTGCACAGCCTCTGCTCCTCCAGCCCGTCTTGCACACTTGAGTGTGTTCTCACACTTCCTCTAGACATGGCTGAATATGACAGTGTTTCCACCACTCCACATCTCCCCCGCAAGCCTGCACAGCCGGGCACATCTGTGCAGCGCACCCCCGCCCCCCAGCCCAGCCAACTCCAGCAAGCGGCTCCCGGCTTGGTGCGCAGCGGCCACAGTGGCCAGGAATTAAAATGCAGCGAGGAGGAGCCGGGCCGCGTCAGCGTCGCGTCTCCGGAGCGCACAGCGCTCGCCGCCGCCCCGCCCGCCCGGAGCCGCGGGGCCAGCGAGCGGAGGAGCAGGTGCCGCGAGCCCAGCCGGCGCCGGCCTCGCGCGGCCGCTGACCAAGTTCGCCCGGGGCCCGAGGAGGGCCGGGCACCAGGAGAGGAGCGCACCGGCCTGGCCGCCGCCGCCGCCGCCACTGCCACCACGGGCTTGGAGTCTCTGGAGGAGAAGGGCGCGCGCGGAGCCGCGAGTCCCGGTCACCCGGGGGGTGTTGCCCCGGCTCCGCAGGTCCAGCACCCCTCCCCTCAGGCAGGGAGGAGAAGAGGAAGAGGAGGAGACGAAGCCGGCTTTTCTGGAGAAGTGAGGCCCCGCTGCGATCAGAGCGCGGGGCGGAGCGACGCTTCCCTCTGGCCAGCAGCCTGGAGAGCGCCCGGCGGCGAGCAGCTCCCCGCAGGACGCCCTAAGAAGAAGCCCCCCGCCCCGGCGAGAGCGGGCGCTCCTAGGGCTCAGGCGCAGGACGTGCGGACGCCCTCGCGGGTCTCTGCCGCGCGGCCCCGGCGGCAGTGAGAAGGAAGGTCCCGCAGGGACGGGAAGGAGGAGGCACCCGCCGCGCGACCACTCAGCCCAGTACACACCCACCCCGGCCGCCCAGCCGGGAGCCGCCGTGCGCCTCTGGGGGCGCTCGTTCCTTGGCGCCTTCTCTCCGTGTCCCAGCACCGCTGGGCTACGGGCCAGGCTGGTGGGGTCCTCGGGGATGTCCAAATCGGGCATGGTGGCGGAGTGGCCCCTCTCTCAGGACGAGCGTAGAAGCTGGGGTTAGACGGGGCAGAGGAACTCAGCGCAGGGTCCCCGGAGGGCCAGGACGAGGGGAGGCGGCGCCCGGCGGGGCCCTCCGGAGGTACAGCCCGCGGTCGGGCATCCCCCGGAAGACTCGGGCAGGAGAGCCTGGGAGGCGCACGGGAGAGGCCGGTGGCAGCAGCGGCAGGCCGAGGCGGCGCTCGGTCCCGGGCGGGCGCCCGCGGAGGCGGCGGCGGAGGCGCCGGGCGGGCATGCCGCGCCACCGGAGCTCCTTTCGGGCGCACGCTTCCCTGGCGCGGGCTGTGCGCGGTCGCCGCCGCTCCCTGTGCTGCTGCGGACTCCCATGGCGGCTCCGCCCGGCGCCAGCCGCGGGCTGAATGAATGAGCGGGAGCGGCGGAGCCCGGCTGCCCGCGGCCGCGCTCACCGGCCCGGGACGCTTCCGCATGGCCCGCGAGGTGGCGGCGGCCGGGCAGCCCGGGGGCGGCAGAGGCGGCGAGCGGGCGCTGCAGGGGCCGGGGACCGCCCGCAGGGGGCGGCCGTCTCTGAGCCGCGCTAAGCTGCACGGGCTGCGGCACATGTGCGCCGGGCGCTCGGCGGCGGGGGGCTCGTTCCAGCGGCGGGCGCTGTGGGTGCTCGCCTTCTGCACGTCGCTCGGCTTGCTGCTGTCCTGGTCCTCGAACCGCCTGCTCTACTGGCTCAGCTTCCCGTCGCACACGCGGGTGCACCGCGAGTGGAGCCGCCAGCTGCCCTTCCCCGCCGTCACCGTGTGCAACAACAACCCGCTGCGCTTCCCGCGCCTCTCCAAGGGGGACCTCTACTACGCCGGCCACTGGCTCGGGCTGCTGCTGCCCAACCGCACGGCGCGCCCGCTGGTCAGCGAGCTGCTGCGGGGCGACGAGCCCCGCCGCCAGTGGTTCCGCAAGCTGGCTGACTTCCGGCTCTTCCTGCCCCCGCGCCACTTCGAGGGCATCAGCGCCGCGTTCATGGACCGCCTGGGCCACCAGCTGGAGGACATGCTGCTCTCCTGCAAGTACCGCGGCGAGCTCTGCGGCCCGCACAACTTCTCCTCCGTGAGTTGCCCTCCGCGCGCGAACCCGCCCTCTCGCCGTCCCCAACCTCCCGGGAGTGCCCCAGGGGCTGGACACCAGGCTCTTTCGGTGTCGCCCCACTTCCTGATGCCAAGGGGGTCGCCTCCTTGGGTCGGCTGAGTCTTCTCCAGGTTGGGGGAAGTTGAATTAACTGGAGGAGGAGCTTCCCGGCTCCCGGGTCTCCTTCTCTCCTTCCCGCGCGGCAGCCCGCGAACTCACTCCGCTGTTACGTTCCTTTCTGTGAATGCCTTCCCCTCTACCTGAGCTCACAGCCAGGTCTACAGGCTCCAAGTTCCTGCCCTGCCGCTGGGAGTGGGGATGTCCTTAGGGTAGGCTTGTTGCCTTTGGGGAAACCCATAGGAATCTTCCAGAATGGGCCATCGGGGGACTCCTGCAGAGTCTCTAAGCAAGCTCAGGCTCCTAAGCAGCTTATGACTTTAGAGTTCCGAAACACTCCGAATCTAGAAGCAAACTCCCAAAATATTATCCGGCACTGAAGCGGTAGCCCGTTTGGAGGTAGCAGCCTTTCTTCTGCTAATTTACGTAAGTGCTGGAGTCTTCGTGGTGCGGGCCCTTCCGTTGCCCTCTTTCCTGGTAAGGCTTAAGCATGGCTCTTCTCATCTGGACAAGTGCCCCACAGTTGGGAAAGCAGCGTGACAGGGGTGTGGATGCTGTCGGCGAGGCCCCCTAGAAGCTGTGCTCCAGGTTTGTAAGCCATTTGCTGTGCTGATTGCCCCACGCTGCGTGTCTGCATAACGCAGCTGTCGGACAGAAGGTATCTGCCTTGTGCCGTCTGTCTTGGAGGAGTTCCGGTGCCAGGCCCCAGCATGGCACAAGCCTTTGCAGCCATTCGTGCGTAAAGCCCCTGAGGCGGACTTGGGCCCTTCCACCAGTGCAAGGGAAGGGTGGTGTGTTTGTGTGTTTACTGGCAGTACTTCGATGGTGATTTTGCCAGCCTTTTTCTAGCATGGCAGAGAGGTCCATTGTGCTAACAGGTGTTGACGGTGATGCTGGCCAGGCAGGTCTCTGATTGGCTGATTGGATTACTCTTTGTCTAGGATGCTGTCCCTTGCTTTCATCTTACCTTACTGCCTTGCTTTAAACCTGGGTATGGAGTGACCCTGCATTATCCAACCCTAAAACATTCCTTATTTTCTGGAATTTTCGTTTGGCTTTGAAAGAATACCTACCTGGTCGCTCCCTGCCTTGGCAAGCAGGAAGTGCAGTTAACAGATGCTGCTAAGTGGCTTCTTCCAGAACTCTCGTTCTGAGTGCCACAAAGGAAAAGGAAGGAGGGTACAGTGTCTTGTCTGTTCTTCTTTAGTGGCCCACTAATTAGCAGTTTCCAGAGTGAGACTGAAATTCAAGGATACATCAGGTCTGAAGCTGTACAACGCAACTCATTCAAAGACCCCGGAAAAGCCACCTCTCTGACAATTGCTTTAGGGTGTGACATGGCATTGGAACTGCCACTATTTTCTTTTCTGACGTTTGCGAGCCACACATGGTGCCATTGAGCTACACCCCAGGCCCACTATTTGCTTTTGATATTACCTCAGTCCTGAGTTAGCAATGAGTTTTACTCCCATTTTTAAAATGAGGACAGTCAGGTTCTAAAGCTCTGTCCATCGTTCAGAGCAGCAAGTTCAAAATCAAACTGTGCATCAGACAAAAGTGCATTACACAGAAGCGGCGCACAGCTCTTCTTCTCAGATCTTGGGCTTGTCTTGTTCTACCTTCTCCCACCCCAACATCCCAACCCTGCTCGAAGCCGGAAGAGTGACAAGTGGAGACGCCCTTTATGGTGGTCTCAGCAGTCAGAGCTTTGGTTACATATTCAGGGTTTAACCCACCTCTGCATGCTGGGGGCACTGCACCTTCAGGAGCCCCTGGCTTCCCCTCCTTCATGGTCAGCAGGGAGGGAGGTGGGGTGAGTAGGGTCCCTCCTGTTGAGTTGCTTCTTTCTCTTCCCTCCCCGTGGCCTGCCTCCCCTGCTCCTGAAGGGCTGCCTGGCCATGCACGCCCAACCAAAGAACAGCTTCTCTCTGCCAAAGTTTGTGTTCCGAGTGATCCCTAGTGGCTTCCTCATGTGGCTCCATCCTGGGAGTTTCCGGCCTCTTCACAAGGCTTGCTGTAGGTTTGGCCAAGGTTTTTGAATGAGACATTTCACTGCTTTC
Organism: Thryonomys swinderianus; assembly: GCA_004025085.1. Taxonomy (NCBI): domain Eukaryota; kingdom Metazoa; phylum Chordata; class Mammalia; order Rodentia; family Thryonomyidae; genus Thryonomys; species Thryonomys swinderianus. The sequence goes on from PVIC010016856.1 coordinate 6,381, forward strand.
TCTGTAGAAGCCAGAAACTGTATCATGGGCGTCCCTGACAGGCACAGCAGGCCCATCAGGAGTATCTTCCTCTGCCTACACTGTTCTGCCTCAAGCCTTTGCTGTTTGGATGGAGTCTACGATGCAGGGGCTGAGAGGGTGAGCTCGTGGGCTGCGCCGGCTCTGCCCAGATCCATAGTCTCCTCACTGGGCAACCTTGAGCAAGTGGCTTGTCTCTTTGTTGTTCAGTTTTCTAATCCATCTATTGGAGACAAAATAATAGTCCATATGCACCAAACTCGGGATTCTTCTGTACGGAGCCCTTCCTGATCCCTCTCAGCCCCACACACTTGATGCCTCACCGTTTCCTCCTTCTACTCCCTCGCCTGTGGCTCCTCCTTGTGTGATGCTGTCTTACCTAGCCCCCTGTGCTCGCTGTCCTTTCAGACGGGGGCAAGAATCCTGTCTGATTTCCCGCTGTCTCCAGCACCCAGCACCGAACTTGACACACAGTAGGAGTTCAGGAAAGTCCTGGGGAATCAGTACCTTTATGAGGCACTGCCTAGATTTCCTGTTGTCCTGGTCCGCACACGCACACCAAGACTTGATGAACCCCGAGAACACGGGAAATGCATTTCCCCGAAGAACCGGGCATTCTGTGAGCATTTGTTCCTTTGGGGGACTAAGTACACAAAATGGGGGGCAGAACGCCAAGCACTCGCCAGACACATGTGACTGCCAAGTCCTGAGAGGGCCAGTGTCACAGAGGAGGGATGGGGTTCCGGCAGGGACCCGGATGTAGGTGCCAGCTGCCTCTGTGCTCTGGTGATAAGCCTGACCGGGGGAAAAGCGTGTTGCTGAGCAGGGCCTGATGGGTCTTCCGAGGCCCGTTCAGAGCACGTTCCTTCGCAGCTCCTCTCTCTGCTGCGGCCAGGAAGGGGTTCATCCGCCGGCAGTCGGACAAAGTGGCTCCTGCTCCCGGATGGCCCCTGAAGGCCCTCCTTGTTTCCCCAGCATCAGCTGGTGCCTCCGCTCTGCACGCCCCAGCCCTTCTGAATCTCCTGGGGAGAAGGAACTCATCCTGCCCTGGAACCAGGCAGGAAGCAGGGTCAGGATGCACAGGGGCCTTGGAGGACCCAAGGCTCTGTGACCAGGGACTAGTCCAGGCCTCGCTGCAGGGGGACAAAGAGCGAGCGCCCGTTCCGGGAGACAGCATGCTTCGGGGAAGTCTGGGCGGCTCTCAGCCTGGGCTTGGCTCTGCCCTTGTCTAGCTGTGCGCCTTTCTGAGTCTCTGTAGTTAGTCACACTTCTGAGGCATAGGATGAAGATAACACAGGTGCAGTGCTTGGCACATGCCCGGACACCAGCAGGTGCTCAGTGTTCAAGAGCCATTGTCATAATGTGGACGATGGGCGAGGCACAGCTGTCAGCCCCCAGTGGTAGCAGTTATTAATTACTGTCCATATAATTATCATATCTTACCATGACCATTATCTAAGTGAAATTATGCTCATGTCTTACTTTAGTCAGTCAACCAGTGTTACCTGTGTACCCAGCTCTGTACACACTGCTGGGGAAGAGACATTAAAGACGCTTTGTCCACATCCTCTAGCAGTTCCCGGGGCCCTTGAGGAAAGAGTTATGTGACTAAAGCCAGAGGCGTGCAGAGGTGCTGTGTGGGCTCAGACGAGTGTCCAGCACACCTTGAGGACCTCTGACGGCTCCTGGAAGAGGCGGCCTCTGAACAGACTCGTCAAGGATGAGTAGGAGTTCCAAGGCAGAGAAGGAGACAAAGGGGGGAGGGGCGACATATGCAGATGAGGGAGGAGGGAAGTTAAAGCAAAGAGGCTGGGCCTGTGCCTTCCAAGCCCTGAGGCTAGTTCAGGGGAGCTGGAGGGAGGGGAGGGGGCGGGTGTCACTGTGTGTAACGGCCCTGAGGTAGCGGTGTGATAAGCCCCTGGGGGCTCACGGCCCTGAGGTAGCGGTGTGATAAGCCCCTGGGGGCTCACCTGCAGTTTTCCACTTTACAGCAGAAACTGACTCCACTCCAAGCTCACAGCTGCCATCGCCACGACCACCTCTACCAGGGGTTATCCCCCCCAGCATCTGGCCTCTACCCTTCTTTGCAGAAGTTAACCTTCCGTTCAGATTTGGGGCTGTTCCTTTGTACTAAGAGCCAAGGAGACAGCTTTTGAGTTTTTTCACGTCTCGTCATAGGAAGCAAGCTGGCTGCTAGAAACCAGCAACCGAAAATAAGGAATCGTTTCAGTAGCATATTGTTTCAAATCAGCACACTGTACTGAAACGATGCTGGGCCAGGCAGCGTGGTGGTGGTGAGGACGGAGGGCTTCAGGGGGTCAAGAGAAATACTTGCGCCTTTAGAGGAAGAGAAATAAATGAGCTACTACATAGAAAGTGCTTAGACCAGTTTCTGGCACTGAGTAAGCGCTCAATAAATGTGAGCTTTACCGCTCTCCCTCCTTCCTGCGAAGCTTCTGAGCGAAGGACAAAAGCAAATGGTGTCGGGCAGCTGTGACACGGCCAGACTGGCTGGATATCTTTCTTGCCGTCCCTGTCTTCCCAGTAACCCTGAGCAGTCGTGTGATGATCCACATGGTATAAGTGGATTTACAGCAGCTCGGGGAGGGTCTGAGATCTAACATCACAGGCTCAGCAGGCAGCAGAACTGGGAGTAAAACACAAGCCCCCTATTTCCAGGACCCTTCGTGCTTCTGCAGTCTGGGGGTGGGGGGAGGAGCAGAGTGGGGCAGAGGCAGGGAGTGTAATCTGGGAAGTCCACCCTGGCCTCGACTTTGCCCTGGGCAGCCGCGTGACTCGGCCACAGGGTCTCTTCCGCTGTCACAGAGCGTGAGCCAAATGACCGACGGGACTTAGCAGAAAAGTCCTCCGCTCAAGTGGGAAGCCAGGGGGGAAAAGAGGACTTAGATGCTGCAGATGGCTCGAGCTTCTCAGCCAACCCATTCTTTTCTTCACAGAGCCAAAACAGTGATAAAGGGGCAACGTGCGAGTTATTGAAGTGCTACAGACAGGACAGTGATTAAATAGACATTTATACAAGGAACATAAAAAGACCTCTACCAGTTATTTGACTTCGGGGAAATTAGTTGAGGGAATCAAATGTAAACTCTGCTCGGGTCAGCAGATACCCACATTGGCCAGTGTCAGGCTGATTCTGATAGTGGCTATTTGGGGCCACAGTGACCAGTCATAAAGGTATCAATCAGATGTCTGCCCACCTGAGAAGGGTTGGAGCCATAACCGGGCCATTTGCTTTATATGTCTGTTGCTTCAAATCTAATGATTTTCTTGAATCAGCTACACAGATTCAATCAACCGGTACTCATTAAGTGCCTACTGTGTGCCGGGCACTGACCAGAAAGATGACCATAAGTCCAGCAGGTTTAGAACAAATAATCCCTCAAAAATCAATATGCTTATTCTGAGAGATGGATCTAAAAGGAGCTGCCCAGGGAGCAGGGCGGGGACTTGGTTGGTCACCCATTATGTGAGCACTCACATTCCTCTTTACTGGGATCCAGTGAGTGCTATGGAACCCATTTTACAGATGAGGAAACCAAGGCACAAGGGGAGGTACAAGATCCACAGCTAAGAGGCAGCACAGTCCACGTTCAACCAAAAATCAGTCCAGGTTCAAAACCAGTATTCCTTCTATGATTCAGTTCTGGGAAAACTCAGAGATACAGGTGAGAACAAGCTCTCACACAGAAGGTACTGCTCAGTCTCCAATCGCTTAACTTGGAGTTTCTTTTTTTTGAGACAGGGTCTCGCTCTGTAGTTCAGGCTGGCTCTGAGCTCACTATGTAGCCCAGGCAAGCCTGGAACTCACCAATCCTCCTGCCTCTGTCTCCTGAGTGCTGGGATTACAGGCGTGAGCCACCACGCCTGGCACTGTGGTATGTGGTATTGATTGCTGGTGGGCGTGAGTCTCCACGCCCAGCATTGTATGTGGTCACCGGGGATCGAACTCAGGACCTTGCGCTTGTGAGGCAGGCACTGGAACCACTGAACTAAATCTCAGGCCCTACTTGGAGTTTCCTTTGCTGCACACAACTGTGGAGTCCGGAAGTCATCCCGAACTCTGAAGCCTGCAGTCTTCAACGCCCACGATCAATAATGAACCTGCGGTTTCCCGCTCTGACAGCCAAATGCAGCAGATCTATGGAAGAGACTCGGCTGGGGGAGCTGTGAAGAACTTTTAATTATTCCCCCATCTGAACTAAATTACCCTTTTCCTTCTTTCAAGGACACTGATAACTTGAAAACCTGGATGAGGAAATGTTGCCCAATTGAGATCCGGCTCAGGCCTGCACTAACAAATAGATGACTCACTCGTAATTGGAACATGAATTGTTGGTAAAACAAATAGAGGCTGCGAATGTACTCTCGGAAAGTTTGTTCTCCTGAGCATGTCAAATATCTCCCCTGACACTGTTGTTTATACTATTAATTTGCTTAGTAAATTGTTTCCTCTGGTTTCCACACACATTTATTGAGCTCCTATTCTGCCTCTGCCGGGCACTTTTATACCACTTATTTTATTTCAGCCTGACAATGGATCAGAGAAGGAAATCGCTGCCTTTGCTCCCTGGTACAGATAAGGAAGCCAAGCACAGAATGGGTCAGTTCATTGCCCAAGATTGCAAAGAAAAATGATGACCTTCGGGTCCCAAAGTCAATGTTCTTTGCACTGTATCACTGCTGTTTCCTCAATGAAGCCTTCCTGCAGCTTTGGTCAGACAAACTTGCATTTTTAATCAGCGGAGTCTTCACTTATTATGCTTGGAGAGGAAGCCTTAGCACACTTTCCTGTCTCATTGTGTCTCTACAGCAATGGGAGAAGCTCTTTGCGCTCCACTGGCTGCCTGACTCCAGAGGGGCATGACTTGCCCCTGGTCACACCACAGGGTGACCAAGAATAGAAGAATAGCCAGAATTAGAATTCAGGTTGCTTAACCTGATTCCCCTTTCATTCCCACTCCTCTATTCCTGGTGAGAGTAGGATCTGACGCCTGGAAGATTCTCTTGTGGCTGCTGAGAACTGGCGGTGAGTCATCTGCCCTGACCCTGCCTTCCTCCCCAGACGGGTCTGACTCAGTACACTTCAAGTGCCTGGGGAACCCTTGGGAGCCCACACGGGGACCTACTTCTCACATCTTAGCATGCACAGAGATCTGGTTCAGTAGGTAAGGACAGGGCTGATGTTGTGTTTCTAGCAGTCTCCTGGGTGTTGGAAATGTGGTCCATGGACCATACTTTGAGGAACAGGACTTTGGATTCCTTGAAGCCGCCATGAAAGGTGAGCGAGAGGGAGCCGTGCAACTGTCAGCCAAGTCTGATTCACCGGGTCACAAGATTCCCATGTGGGATGCACTTCTTGGAGTGAAGGAAGCCAGGGGTCCTGGGGATGGGCAGAAGCACCATTGCTCAGGCTGGCCTCTCCCGCGCCAAAGCAGGGTCAGCAGAGGGCCGTGGGCCTGGTCGAAGTGTCAGTTGTCCAGCTGCGAAGTCTCCCCCATCCTCCACCCCAAGTCTGTGTCCGTGTTACCTTTGCAGATATGATTAAATTCAGGATTTTGAGCTGCGGAGAGGAACTGGGTGGGCCAGTGCAACCACGAGTCCTCGTAAGTGGGGAAGAAGAGGCAGAAGAGCCAGAGTGAAACCGTAACTATGGAAGCAGAGTCCGAGTCAGAGAGAGATTTGGTGACACTACAGTGAAAGCCTTGAAGATGGAGGATGCTGCCAGTCAAGTAATGCAGGTGCCCCTGGAGGCTGGAAAAAATGCAAGGAAACAGACGCTGCTCTTGAGGCTTCAGATGGGACCCAGCCTTGCTAACACTTCCGTGGGGGCCAGAGAGACCCATTCCAGACTTCTGACCTCCAGACGACCAGATACTAAAGTTATATTATTTGGAGCTACTAAGATTTGTGGTGATTTATTACCAGCTGTAGGAAATACTACAGGTTTCATTCGTTCCTGATGCATAAAATGTTTTCTATTACAATCCAGAATCTACCTAGTGAACCAGCCTGGGTAACCTTGGGCCATGATCTGGCTAAAAACCAAGAAAATAAAATATCGGTCACAAATATGCCTCTATTTTCAAATAATAGCACAGGAGTATTTTCCCCACACTTAACATTTAGGTGAGCTTGGGAATTCGGTCCCCAGAAACTTGAAAAAGAAAAACCAATGGGCAAAGAGATTAAGAAGGTTTCTTTGGAGACAGACTCCTGTTCAAATTCTAGCTTGCCACATATTAAATGGGAGGGTTGGCCAGTGAGGAGCGGCTTACTGCGGACTTCGATTTCAACTGCGATTCTGTTTCATTTGCAAAACAAATCATACCTTCTTTGCAGGATTGCTGTGAAATTTAAATATGTTAACATTATTGAGAGCCAGGATGAGCTAGTGTTGGTGGATAAAAGTTGAGTTCAGACACAGAAAGTACCCTCACTTTCTTGTACATGAAGCCACCACACAGATACGTAGGGACTGGATAACCGGTCTGTTATTAACATTGACATAGTCCTCATCACCATGTAATATGTGACATCATCTTTCCTCCGAGAAAGACTTCCAAGGCCTGGAGAAACAGCCTTCAGTGGCCTTCTGCATGTCACAGTACCAAGCAGGAAATCCGCCATTTTGTCCAGCTGTTCTGAGATATGTGAATCTTAAATCAAGGCCGTGCATAGCCCAACTGGACTCGTGAAGCACCCAGAGAGCCGGGGAAGTTCGGGCAGGAACTCGGGGCCCGCATTTGCATGGTGGCTCAGGGCCTGCTGGCGTCCCTCCCCTCGAGTGTACTGGTCCACACTGAAAGTCCCAGAGGAGGTCTGAGCTGCCTAAGGTCACACCGCAAGTCCTGGGAAGCTGGAGACAGGCCACGCATTTTTATGCTGAAACCTGAAGATGAGGGTTTCCGTCACAGCCATGCTGGTTCTCCCTCTGTGACGCCCCTTCTCGCAGCCGGCCCCTTCTGATTCTCCTGGCCTATCTGATCTGAACGTTGTTGATACTCTGATCTCTGAAAGTGAAGGGTTTAATCTTCTCTTGGAACCCCTCCCAACGAAAATTATTTTCCCACTTTGAAATGGCACGGGCATCCACTGCGAACTCACAGCCATAAATCTGAGCCTACCGCCCGGGAAACCAGATGAGGTCTGATTCCGCATCTCAGCACAGTCTCACGGAGCAAATTATGGAAAGAATTTGATTTATAGAAGCACCTCAAAGGCTCTGGAGTGAGACGCGTGTTTATTCACTTTATTACCATTTATTTTACACTATCTCTTTATGCTCCCTGCACATGGATTTGAAAGACTGTTTGGATAGCTGCTCGTGGCCTACCAGACTGCACGGCCCTGTCGAGGCCCTTGGCTCTTTTTGGCGAGGCAGCCAGGAGCTCAGCTCGGAGAGCCTCACGCCAGTGTTGGGGTAAAACCGGGCCTGTGCCACGCTCGCGTGCAAATGCTGGCCTCGAGTTCCTGCCCGAACTTCCCCGGCTCTCTGGGCGCTGCACACATCCAGCTGCAACCTCGGGATATGCGCGGCCTTGATTTAAGATTCAAATATCTCAGAACAGCTGGAGATATTTAACATCGCAATAATTACATTACATTTTTGACGGTACGTGGAGTGAGAGGCTTTTTCTGTTGTTGTTGAATATTCTATGAGCATCAAATATTTTAACCAGGCTCTGAAACATGACTACATTTTTCACGTCCAAGTACTTTCATTTTTAAAATGCAGGCCAAGGTTGGCATCGGAGGCTTTAATCTTTTACCGTGTCTTTGAAACAGCAGTTGCAGTGCCCCCTCCACGGCAGCTGAGAAACCCAGCCAGGGGGTCTGTGAAGCTGGGCAAAGGCGGAAAGCAGAATAAACAGTAGGCACCCTGTGTGCACCCAGAGCGGTGCGTCGACTTGCCAAAAGTGACATCACCTCAAGAGGATGTCACCGGGGTCAGCTAAGGGCTCTGTGACGGCAAATGTGGCCGTCTGGAAAAGTGGGACGATGCCAGGAAGCAGGGCAGGGAAAGAGAAAGTATGATAGAGGAAGACCTACTGTGTACCAGGCTCTGGGCCTCACATTCGACCCTCTTTACTTTTGGGAACAGCACTTGGGTTAATTCCTGTGGTACCCATTTTACAGATAAGGGGACCAAGGCTCAGAAGGTTAATGTGAGGTGTAGTGATGAGGACCTGTATTGCACGCTCTGAAAATCTGGCTTTTTGAATAATATATATTGACTCCTGGGTATCTTACTCCCGAACCCTGTCCTCCCCCACTCCCAAGACTCTGAACCAGCCAAGGAGGCGGGAGAGTATGGCTCAACTTGACCTTCCTCTTCTACTCTCCCGGAGCCGAAGGTTCGTGGATGTAAGTCACAATGCCGAGTGGTTTGTTAGCCATTTATCTCTTTTCAGGGAATCTTCCAGCTTCCCTGCCCTTGCTCCGGTGGCTGTTTGGCCGAGGATGTCCTGGTCTCTTTTCCTGCCTCCTGGTCCCTGTCTGTGCTGGGCGCCAGGCAGAGATGAGCTCCAGATAGACTGAAGGGGGCGTCTCTGAGGACACCCTGGGCAGACGGGCGCGGGCGGGAGTGGAGACCAGGGGGTCCCCACACTCTTATCTAGGTTGTAAACTTTTGAAAAATAAATGTATATAACTCACGACAAATAAACGCATGAAACAAAACAAAGATAGCACGTTTTAAAAAAATTTCATCTCTCCAGTGGTTATCTCAGATCACTCCTTGATATAAATCATCTACAGAGCAAGGAGATGTTTTTCATCCTTTCAACTACATGGAACTGTCTTTATTTATGCTCCTCCCAGGACCCTTTCGTTTCTTGATCTTTTCATTGCCCTGGTCTCTCCCTTATCAGCTGCCACCTCCCGAGGCTAAGGACCACGCCTGGCTCCGTCTTTTGCCCCATCCTGTAATGTACATCACAAGTTCCTCATCTACATAAATACATATATTTTTTCCCACTGTGAGCATGGTTGATGTATTTTCGAGTTTATTTCTGTGCAGGCTTCCACATCCCCCTCTGCACAGTGAGTCGTGGGAAGAGGAAAAAGGATGGGCACCACCAAAATATTAATGAATTCATTCACTCACTCATTCATTCATTCATTCATTCCTGAAAAAGTTGCAGAAAGGCCTGGCAGCCCCAGCATGCCAGTGGATGTGGGATCCGGGGAATGAATCCAGACCTCCCTGCCCAGACCCGACATCTGGAACTGGGCTTTGCAAGTCGCTGGGAAGATCAGAATCAACCGGAACTGCTTGTTTAAAAAAAAGAAAAAAGAAAAAAGGAAAAATCCTGGCCGCAACCCAGGACATTTGAATCAGAATCCCTAAGGGAAAGACCGGGGATCTATTTTTAACATGCACCTCTACACAACTGAGGGTTTTAAGAACACATTCTTTGTTAGGAATGGCTGGAGCTAGTAACTTACAAGTAAACAAATACACGAATAAAAATTTGCCAGCGTTGATAAGTTCTGTAAGGACAAAAGTGTGAGGGGCCTGGGTGGACACGCAGGAGGCTGCGTGGAGAGGAGGAGCGGGGAAGGTTCGACTGTGTGCGGAAGTGGCATCTGTGGCTGAGTCCGGATAGATAAGAAGGGAAAGCCAGGCAGGGGCAGGAAGACACATTCCAACGGAAGGGCAGGATCAGCAAACCCCGAGCCTGCGGGGGGAAGCAGCTGCCTCCCTCTTCCCCGCGCTGGAAGCCTCGGTTCCAATCGCCCCACTCCTTGTTCTTTGTACTGTGGGTACATCTGGCTCCTTCCGAAATGTAGCTGCCTCTCTCACCCACACAGTGTGAGAACGCCATGATTCTAGCAGTTCTGGAAATACTGACCTGCAGAATGCTAATGGGATGGAGTCTTAGGTCCTGAGGCAATTCTCCTTTAAAAAATAACTCTCCGTGAGTGGAAAAAGCTCCAGCGCCAAGAATCCAATAACAGATCCCTAAAGGGTCGATCGGTGGGACTGGCTTAGCCAGGTCCTTCGTTTGGAGTACTGCGTCCTGGTTAATTAGCACCGTATTCCTCTGCCCATTCATCTTCCTGAGCCCAAAGGTCTTCAGCCTTGGCATTCAGGAGGATTTTCTTGCTCCGCCTCTGAAGTGTTAGGTCAAGTTGGCTGATTGCCCACAGTGAAAGCGGGTTGCCTTTGCTTGGCCCTGTGTTTCAAAAAGTACACGAAAATCTTTTCCTTCTGTTCATTTTCTTGATAAATGTGAGACGGGTGAAAGCAAACTGTGCTGTTCCCATTTAACACGTGGGATAACTGAGGTGTGGAGAGGACAGCAGGTTTATCCAAGGTTACTCAGCTCTTGCCTGAGGACGAGCAGACCCCTGAGTGTCTGGCCCCAGCGAAGGGCAGGTGAAACTTGCTCAAGGGGTTGGATCCCTGACCTAGAGGCCTCCTGTGGTATAGACAGAGGTTCTCAACTAGTTACTGCTATGAGCGTGAGAATGACTCTCGTTACAAAAATGCACATTCTGGTCCAGTACGTGAAGCCTCAAATCCTGCTCATCCTCTTTTCTTTACCTTCTCGCTCACCTCTTTTTTCTTTTTTTCTCTCTCTTTCCTAAGATTAAATTCAAAGTATCAGACATGCTAGGTGAATGTTCTACACCCCCAGCCCTTTCCATCAATTAATTTATCATCATCATCATCATCATCATTTTATGATAGTGAGGATTAAACCAGAGCCTTATCACTGAGCTATGAGCCCAGCCATTTTTTTTTTTTGACACAGGGTCTTGCTAAGTTGCTACGTTGCTCAGGCTGGGCTCAGACATGGAATCCCCCTGCCCCAGTTTCCCAGAGTGCTGGGATTACAGGTGCATGCCATCATCCCCAGGGGGGGAAAAATCCTGCATTTCTGGCGAGCTCCCAAGGGATACCAGTGCCACCGGTGTGTGCAAGGATCACGTCTTACGTGACAAAGATCTCCGAGGTGGGGGAGGGGGGGATCAGTACGAAAAGAAGGGCCTCTGATCCCAGACAGCCCTGAACGTTTATCAACCCTGGCACTGTAGGCTGTAACGTGCGTCACTCCTTTTAGCCAGAGTTCAAGGTGGGTCCACCCTGTCCTCATCCCTTGGGAAGTGCAGCCACTTCTCCCAGGCTGGGCCTTCAGGCTGCTGCTGCTGCTCAGAAACACGGACCAACCATGCTGCAGTTAATTGTTTAGTCTCTGTTGAGGATAACTTATGCCTTTGTCTTTTATGATGCGGAAACGACTGGTCGTTAGAGGCCACAGGAATTAGAGAAGAGGGAACAGAGGGGACACGTCTCCAAAACGAGTCCCCCGCAAAGTCAAGCCGCTGGTGTTTCTGCTCTCTCCTCTGATTTGGCGGCTATCAGTGGACATGTCAGCGAATCGGGAGAATCTAAGAGGAGAGCCTCTGGCATGATCACAGTCATCAGTCTTTGTCTTTGAGCGCCGTGCTGTTCCTGAGAGAAAAAAAAAAATAAAAAAGCCTTTGCTGAGGGAGCCATGCCAGTAACAGAGCCTCTTCAGGTGATGCAGCTGAAGCCTGTGCTTTTGTTGCTACAAGGCTGTGAGTTAGAATTGCTGAGGCCGTTTGCAAACCATGCTTTGGACGATTCATTCGGCTCACTCATTCACGGCCCCATTTGTTTTCTTAGTCGTTCATTCTCTTGCTCATTCTTTTACTCATTCAGTGAAATCCAGATTCATATACACCTTCATACACTCACCGAGTGCCTTTTATAGCCAGGCACTGTGCCGGACTCTAAGGGTATCAACATGAATCCACTCCAAGTCTTCAGTTCGGTCTCCTCCCTCCCAGTGTAGGACCCTGTAGCCAGGCAACAACCGGACCCCTCAATGGCCTCTCCAGGTTCAGGTTGAAAACACTAGTCCAGGTGACCATTTGTTATCTTTAGTTTGAAGGTATCATGTGGTTCCCCACGGCCCACAAGGTAAGTAAGGCCGAGCACCCAGCAGTCTGCAAACTCTCAGCCCTGCGCCCCGTGTCTGGCATTCCCTGACTCTGAGTGCTTTGCTAACCCTCTGCATATGCTTTTCCCTGAGCTCTGAGTGGCCCATCAGCCCCTGCACTGCATGTAGATGCTAGTATGGACCGGGTAAGCACGAGAGCTCCGGGTTCCTCTCCCGACTTCCCCATGGAAAGGCCTTACCAGAATCTGTGTGAGCCGTATCGCACCCCTACCCACCTGGGTCATCTGGATTTGCGAAACCCTGAAGGAAATGGCAGAAGATCTATCTGCCCATCACAGGCTGGTGGAATGACTCGCTCAAGGTCACACAGCCAGTTTGAGGTCAAGTCTGCGCTACAACTTAGCTCCTTCCCTCCGATGCTACTCTAACAATGGCACAAAGGAGATGTTAGCCACAGGGAGCCATTAATTAATACTTGCAGGGCACTTTTATTACTTCCTGGAGAAGGGTAGAAGAATCAGCGCTGGCCAGAGAAGTCAGCCGCAGAGCACTGAGGTTAGGATGTGATGATCCAGATCTCCAAATGCAGGTTTGCCGGAGATGTTTAAATAACTCAGAGTTACTGCCGCCCCGTCCGGGACAGGACAACCAGGCAGTGGTGGATGACTTCTGGGTGGGAGGCAGTGGTGTGGGAGGCGGGAGGCAAGCTTCCAGAGAGAAATTACCATTTTGTATTTATGACTTTGGCTCGCAGGAGAGCCGCAGGGACAGGCCTGCTAATACGTTAGGTAATTGCAACAGTTCACTTCATTGCGGGGTGACCAGCCCTGTGCCTACTGGCAGCCTGGGCCTCACACAAGACAGGGCTCCCAGGGCATGAGGGACCGGTGAGGAAGGATCAGGAAACGGGAAAACGAAGGGGGATATCCATCTAGCAGGCACCAGAGGGCACCAGGACCTCTGTGACTGCAGTTGCAGCGAGGAGAGGGGGAAAAAAGAGTCCCAAACTGCAGGCCAGACTGTGCTGTTCCCCTAACTCAGCTTCCCTTCCCCGCACCTTAGTACTACCTGGTGTATTCCAGGTAGAGATCGTTAATCAGTGTTTCTCAGCTCTGCCTATACGTTAGAGTCACCTGGGGAAATTTTATAAAAATGACTAAACCCCCAAGTTCAACCCCCCAGAGATGCTGATGTCATTGGCTTGGAGTAAAGCCCAGACGTGTGTATTTTGTGGCCAGAGTTGAGTGTCTGGATTCACTGAACTCTGCAGTCTTTCTTAGGATGTACAGATGGACTTTCTAGGAACCTGTGTTGGTAGAAAAGACAATGAGTCAGTGACCTCTCAAGGTCTTGCTAAGGGTCTCAAGGTCACTGACTTCCAGGCTTAGACTTTTTGTGTGTGGGGAACTAATGACTGAACTCGGGTCTTCGCACTGAGCTACCTCTCCAGCCACCCCTTTCCCCGTTTTCTTTGTCTTTTAAAATTTTTTTTTTTTAATTTGAGATAGAGTCTCTCACTTATTCAGTGAGATTCCCTTTTCTCGAGCTCTTTTTTAAGGTTCTTTGTTTTGTCTTATTTTTGTTTTTTATTTTGAGACACGGTCTCGCTTTGTAGTTCAGGCTGGCCCTGAGCTCACTATGTAGCCTAGGCAAGCCTCGAACTCAGCAATCCTCCTGCCTCTGCCTCCTGAGTGCTGGGATTAGAGGTATAAACCACCACGCCCAGCCAGAGCTCTTTTTTTTCTAGTATTAGCTCTGTGGCCATGTGTGAGTCATTCTGAGATCCCTGGGTCTCAGTTTCCATATCCTTAGATAACAAGATTTGGCTGCCTGCAAGCAGGTGGGGACCAGACCATGTTTTTAGGCCATCTAGTGTACAGTGTTTTTCCCGCCCGTGCCTGCAAGAGAACACCCCTCTCCTTGGGCAGATGGAAAGACAGGGGCTCAGTGTGGTCAAGGACTTGCTCAAGGACATTCAGCCAGTGCAAGCTAGGGCCACAGAAAAGTCAGTTCAAATCCCAGCAGTGCTCTTTCCAAGCCAACTTAGGCTGATCTGTTGACTTTACCTTAGTTTCAAATTCCATAGAATCAGCATAAATAGCACCTATCTTTACAGAGTTGTTCTGAGGAAGAAAAAAAGAACCAGGAAAGACTCCTTGTCGAGCCAGGCACAATACGGATGCTCAAGCACTATATCCCCCTCCCTCCTGCTCTTTCTCTCTCTGTATCTCTCCCATTCTCCCTTTATCAATTCCTTTCCTCCTGCTAGTTCTTAAACTTTCCAGAAGCCAGGATCATGTGATACGACTCGCTTTGTGACTTCTCTCTGTGCCTCAGTTTCCCCTTCTGTAAAGTGGGAATGCCAGCGATATTTATGAGGGCAAATGAGCTAGGAGAATAGGCTCTCCAGCCTAGAGCTTTGGCTGCTATTGTTGTGCCTTCTTTCTTCACTGGATCCTGGTTTGCAGCTGCTCCCCACCGCCAGCCCCTGCAGTGTGGCCACTGAGTGAACAAAGGAGCCCCGCCCCCCTGCCCCTGCCCAGGCAGAGGGACACTAAATCAGCATGCTCTCCGCAGTCCTAGCATGTGACCCTCCTGCCCAACACACGCAGCCCCCAGGGTTCCCAGACAGAGAGCAGCAACCCTACATCAGAGGATTGCTTACTATCTGGAGAAGACCAGAAGAGAAAGAGCCATAAATATGGAGGATTCATCTGTGATAAGTCATGGTTAGGAACCCCAGCTATATAACTTTTTAATTCTCCACTCCAGCTTGTAAGCTCAGGCAGTAAAAACAGTCACTAGTAATTTATTTTTTCCACTCTTTTAATTTTGTAATGTTTTTTTTCTTTAACCAACCTAAAAGTCCTCCCAAACTCACCTTAAGCTTTTATTTGTTCCCTTTCTAGCAATTGTAAAATACGACCATGGATTACAATTTAAACATGATCCCTTCTCCTACATTGGCAGCATTAAATGACTTGAGCTTAGGAGTCAGTTCTTTGTTGTTCGTTTGTTAGTTCTGGATGAGATCAGTCTTGCTCTGTGCTCCTGGCTGACTCTCAACTCCTTGGATCCTCCTGCCTCAGACTCCTGAGTGCTGAGACTCTCAGTGTGCACAGGGGAGGTTTCTTTTTTTATTTTAATTTGAATCTTTATTGGTGTGTTGTATATACACATTGAGGGAGGTTTCTTAACCAGGCACTGAAACAGAATTGAGCCTTGGGCTCTGTTGCCTCACCTGTCTCCAGGCACCAAAGGAGGCTGGTGTGGAGGGAGCCAGTTCCGTCAAAAGGAAGACATTTTACCGGTAACCACGTGTTTGGCTTAGAGGCCTTACCCTTTCCACTCACTGTGAGTGATCTCATGCAAGCGACTCCTCTATGAAAGCTCACTCTCCTTGTTGGTAAAAGAGGAGAGAGAGAATTAGGATTGCAGACCTCCCTCTCCAGGATGTTCTTAGAACCCAGAGAGATGGTGCATACAAATCCCATTGTTCCATGCACAACACTGTAAACATGTTGGAGATCACTGCTACTGGTGGCAATGATGACAGTGGGTGGGACAGTGGAGATGGAGCTGGGGATGCCAGTGCTGATGGTGACAATATGACTGTATACAAAGTGGGCCCGTGGATCATTGTGATGTGGAGAGGACTTTCTTCAGAGCTTTATACTTCTCTTGTGTACAGAAAAGTGGGAGGTCAGGGCTGGAGATGTAGCTCCGCAGCAGAGCACTAGCCAGGGAGGTCCAATACCCTGTGCTTGGTTCCCAGCATTGCAAAGAAAGGGAGGAAAGAAACAGGTGCCCGATAAATAATCATTCATCTGAAATTAAGTTCAGACTCGATCTACCCTTCAGAGGTTTTAGTCACCCATTCAGCAAGTATGAATGGAGTGTGTTCTATGTCCCCAGCCCTATGAGTATTGGACCACAAGGAGCAAACAAAATAGATGGTCCCAACCTTGTGGGTCTTATAGTCTAGAAGGTGATGGGCTGAGGGAGGACAGTGAACATGCACACAAGTAACATCATTTTCAATGATGGAAAGACTCTGAGGACAATGAAATGAGACAACAGCCGGAAGAAGAAGAGAGATGGGTGTTTGCAAAATTCCTTAGCTCTTGTGGTCAGGAGCCCTGTCTGAAGAGGCAGCATTTGAGCCAATCGCTAAAAGACACAGGGATGCAGCCGAGGCAGAGTGGCCCAGGAAAAGACACGGCATGCCAAGTGGCTGGAATGAGAAGGGGCTTGCCTTATCCAAGAGATAGAAAGAAGACCCCGTCTTGATAGAGTGACACAAACTGACACTGGAGAGGTTGGTAGAGGCCAAGCGGTGGCGGCCTTATAGATTGAGTTGAATTTGGAGATTATATCCAGGGCTGTGACATGCCCTTGGAGGACTTAGGTATGGAGTTCCATGAATTAGTAGACCCTTCCAGGTCATTCTAGCTTCAGAGATTGGATAAGTGTGGCTTAGAATGGACTCAAGGAGACAAGTTAGGATTCAGACGCAGTGGTGGGGAAGAGAGAGGCTGGCAGAGTGAACTAGGATTCTGACAGTGGAGGCAGTAAGCGTGGTCTGACTGGGATATGTTTGGAAGAGGAGCCAGCGAGACTTGATGGGGACCATGATGGGAATGGAGATGAGGGTTGGGCTGGGTGATGACAACAGTACAGCCAGTAACCATGGATAAGGTGGTAGGCCACAAAAAGAAGCCTCGGGAAGAACTCACAGTGTGGGCCTGAGCCACTGGGCCAATATCAGTAACATGACCTGAGGGAGGGAAAGCTGGGGAGAGTAGGCTTGGGGAATGGGAGAGGCATGGGATGGAGCCCAACATTTTGGCCACGTGAAGATTAAAATAATTATCAGACATCTCCATAAGCAGCTGGATGCATAAGTGTGAGCTGCAGGAGAGGTCAGGACAGGACAGGTTTGAGACTCATGGATGGAACGTAGGATCTGCAGTCACTGGGACTGGGTAGGATCACAGAGGTCTAATGTGTAGACAGAAAAGAGTTGCGGGCTGAGAGCAGCTGGCCTGGGATTCACCAACACGCCGAGACCAGGAAGTCAAGGAGCCAACAACAGAAAATGAGGATCCTGGTGGGCAGAGGAAAATGCAGATGCACTGACATGGAAGCTGTGGGAGGAGAGGGGTACAGGGTGGTGGTTAGCTCTGTATGGCAGGGACCTGCCAGCAAAGACCAGGCCTCTCCCCTCCTGGGAATGGGAAGCTGTCAGGAGAGCGGTTGTGAATAGAGGCCATGGACCCAGATGCACTTGAACCCTGGATCTGCTGCTGTCATTTCTCAGCTTTCTGATCTTGGCCAAGTGCTAAACCCCTTGATCCTTAGATCCTACTCTGCTTGGCATCATTGTGTGATTTTAGTAAGAAACTGTGCACAAACAGCTTAGCACTAGACCAAGCACATAGTAGGTGCTCAATAAGTAGAAGCTCGTGATATTGTCAGTCAGATGTACAGTACAAGTGCCCAGGGATGCTGAGGAGGTCTTTTTGGGTGATCCAGGCTTTGTCTAGCATGGGAAATGAATCTGTCTTTCAGACTTAGGTCATTAAGGGGGCAGCCCAGTGGAAGTGGACAGGAGAGAAGGTCCCTGGGTGAGGGGCACAGCTGCACCTGCCTAGAGACATCCTAGATAGATGATTGAAGCCTTCCATGAGCCAAACCATTCTGAGGTACAGAGCTGTTCACATGGCTTTGAGACCGCTCTTGGGTAATGGATGGTGGCCTGAGAATAGCGTAAACAGGATGTATGGGGTTGACAGAATCTATCTGCACTTCAAGGAGACCATTCTAGAACCAGTGCAGAGCAAGGGTTAGAGGGAACTGGGAGTCTTACCCAAGGCAGAGAGAGAGAAGCCAGGAAACTTTACACTCAGCTGAGAGGGGACCAGGATGAAGAAATGGGCTCATTATAGCATAATTAGCTCTATAATCAGCATGCAGGCTTATCATTTCAAACATAAAGATGATTATACTCTTGAAGGGTTTTTTTTTCACCTGTAATGAAACTACTTTACCATGTAGGGTCTTGGGTGAGTAAGGCATTAGCTTTTAACCCATCGATCTTATAATGAACTAATTTCTTGATTCCAACAAATCACTCATTATAAATAGTATACATTGTAAATGAGATTACTGTCTGGTATAGTGAAGGCTGAGTGAAGGGTCCACGAGTCTCCTTGGTTAAACAAGGGAGAAGCTTTCTTGCCACACAGATGGTAAGGAAGGGTTTCTGTCCAGACCATGGAGCCAGCTGTGAGCTGTCAGGGTGTCACAGTGAGTGGGTTCAGACCTGTCCCTTACTGTTCTCTCCAGGGAGTTAACAAGTGGTTCATCTTGGAGCAAGGACACATTCTCAAGTGACCAAACAGCAAATATGTTTCCCACTCTTCCCAATGTATTTATATACACAAATAAACTGAGAGAAAAGAAGGAGGCATCCTTACTTTCCAGAAATAAGGAAAGACCATAAACCAGGGTGGTAGCAAGATTGTAGCTGGCTTCCTAGTGTCAGGTCTTAGGCTGAAAGCCAGAGGACTGGCATGTGTTGGGGCTGGGTGAGGGTGATTACCACCTGAGGTCCAACTGTCACAAAGAACTCATGAAGAATTGCCTTTTCTACTAAAGAAGATATAGAAAACTCCATCCAGAAGGCCAAGAAAGCTAGCTGGAGTCTCCAAGGAGTTCCCGGTAAGGAAGATGAGGCCACACATTCCTGTGACAGCTGAGGTCTTGCAAATCTGCACCACATATGAAGATAGGGTTTGGATTCATACTACCCACATGGTACAAGAATCTCAAGTTGACAATAAACAGCATCAATATTGGTCTGCAGAAACAGAGATCCCCAAGAGAACCAAGCAGCTGGATAGTTCCTTTAGGGCACTGCCAACCACAGAGGGCACGTGGCACTTGAAGGAAAAAGTGGTGAGCAAGGTCATACCTGATCCTTTGCTCCCAGAGTGTGGGACGAGGATGGACCTGTCTCATCCAAACCTTCCTTCCGTGGAGTAGAAACTAAGCCCTGGAGGGTGCACTGACTTTCCCAAGACTGTATCAGTGCTTGGCAGTGTGGGATGTGGACAGACAAGGGTACTGGAGACAGTAAGACCTGAGTTTGGCATGTGTATGTTGTGTCCCAGCAACAAGATAGTAATTAAAACAGCTCCTTCTAGACTGTTCTCTCCAAAAGTCCCTTCCAAAACGCCCTCTTGGGAGCCCCACCTGGGCCCAATGACTCTTTTATCCACCTGTGTTCTGAAGACTCTTTATCCACCTGTGTTCTCTTACTTTCGTGTCTTTGTACTTAATTGCTGATCATTATAGGATTAATGTTTGAACTCTAATTCTGGGATATGTCAGCTCTCTAAAACTGTGTAATCTTTGCCCTCATTTATCTTCCACTGGGCTCCAGTCCAATAGACTCCACACTGGAACAACAGACTTGGAAATGGGCACAGGAATGGTTGGATGGATGGATGGATGGATGGATGGATGGATGGATGGATGGATGGATGGATAGATGGATGGATGGGTGGGTGGGTGGGTGGGTGGATGGACAGCTGGCTGGCTTCATGATGGGTGGATAGGTGACTGGGAGGATATGGTCTGTTGCTTGTATCAATAGACATTGATCTTGATAGATTAAGAATGGATATTATATTAGAGGACATCAGGTTTGAAGAATCAAGTCAAAGCTTGGAAAACTCAGCTGAAAAGAGGCAGGAATTGAGAAACTGCAGGTGCAGTAACCACCCCTGTCAGACGAGGCACCCTTGTAGCTGCCCAGGCCTGCACAGACTACTCCTCTCCCCAGACTCCAATTGCCCTGGCCATGAGCACGCTGCTGAAGTCATCCTGGAACCTGTTTCCTGTTTCACCTTCCTGGTCTGGGTGCTTCTCTAAGTCTCCTGAAAGCAGATGCCCGTCACACCTGGCTTTGTCTTCCCCATTGCCCCCCTCATGAATGGGGCAGAGTGAATGACCAATGGATGTGTGCCAATTCATGATCCATAAAGTTGTGGGGTGTAGCTTCACCAGCTGTATCCTCAGACCTTGGAAAGGACTCGTGCCTAACATCCTTTGAGAGCTGAGTCACCCAGGAGTCCATGGCCAGCTTATCTTAACTTATACAACTACTTAGAGGGTCTGCTAGTCCTGGAACTCAGCTCTTACCATTTCCGGTCCAAACTTTCATGCTTTGGTGTGTGCGTGAGTGAGTGAGTGAGTGAGTGTGTGTGTGTGTGTGTGTGTGTAAATACAGACATGAGAGTGTGTGCCTCCATCACCACCATGTTTGCTAAAGTAAATCCTCGGTCTGTGATTAAATAATAATTAAACAAAATACTCCCAGGGCACTGCCAACACAGTATTTTCTTGACCCTCCTCCATCTTTGCCCTAACTTTTGTCCATCTTATGGCCCTTTGCCCAGGGAACAGTCAAGACCTGTTGATGGGTTGTCCCTACATCTTTGTGTCTCACGAGACTCAATGAATTTCCAAACTCAGCACGCACAGAGGCACACGAACCCTGGTGTCACCAAAATGATGTCTGTCAACCACCATCCCTCATTCCCTGTTCTGTGCTGCCTGAGAAATGAGTTGGTGTGCTGGTGATAAAGTCACAGGGAGTGAACACTTTGACAAGGTAATGGCCCCCTGCCTTTCTCGACATTCGCGAGGGAGTCAGAGTCCATTATAGTGTCACAACTGTGCGCGCCGTTGACGTCTCACTGAATAATTAAAAGGCAGATTAATCATCGAGATCATCTGCTCAGCTTGTGGTTCCAGACGTCGGGGAGGCATGTTTAAGGGAGGGGCCGTGGTTGGGCAGATGGGGGCTCCCCCACACCTGGGTCACCACTGAGATGACCCAGCAGGTCCTGTTATGTACTGCGGATGCATGGAATGGAAAGACCCTTGCAGACTCCTCCCCCCAAAAAGAAGACAACAAAAGTTTTCTACTTTCTTTGGCTTCTTTGAACTCACTGCAGATATAGAGTTTCTTTTCGACTCAAACGAAAGACCGAGTGTCTGTTGTTCTTCATCCATCATACCCTGTCTTTGTGCTGCAAGGGAACCCGGCTTTCATTCTATTGCAAGACAGGTACTTATTGAACATCTGATCCCAATCGGGTGTTGCTTCTGGTGCTGTGCACAAGGGGAGGAGGACAGACTGGGTTGCCACTTTGAGAGGGGAAGAGAACAAAAACACAAGTGTGTTACCATGTGTCGTCCCGAAACAGGATGGACCCAAGGCGCAACTGGTTTGAGCAGTACCACCGGGATATCTCGGTATTGGAACCGAGATCTAAATGGCTAGAAGCTAAGAGTGGAAAACTATCTGGGAGAATACTCCCGCAGAGAGGTTGAAGGAAAAGCTCTGAGTATGAGGAACTGGACATGGCCAGTTCAAGAAGATTGCTGTGACCACAGGGCAGGAAGTGAGGGGGGTAATAGAGCCTAGTGAGAGAGATGCAGGGAGTTGGAGGGCAGCCTAAGCAGGCTTCCCAGGAGGCCAAGATGATATTGAGGGGCCGGAGCCACAGCTCAGTTGTAGAGGAAAGTTGTAGTTGCAAAGCCCTGCGTTCAATTTCCAGCGCCGAAAAAAAATTACAAGGCAAACTGAATGAGGGGCAGGATGTTACACTTTGAGCACAGACATGTCATGATCGTGAGAACCAACCGAGCTTTTGTCTTCTTCTGTGCATGCGTGATGCTGAGTGCTGGGAAACACGACAGGAAATGAGGGCACCTCCCGTCCAGGAGTTCTCGGCCACAGTGAGGAGACAAAAGGGTGGACAGGTCTTGACCACCTAGTGAAACTTCCTAGGGCTGTGGGAACAGGAGCTGAAGCACCTCTTCCAGGAAGGCTTTCTAGAAAAGTCAGCCCCCACAATGAAATCTTGATATGGATAAAGCAAGGCAATGAAAAAGTACCAAATAGTTTTTTTTTTTTTAAGACAGGGTCTCGCTCTGTAGTTCAGGCTGGCTCTGAGCTCACTATGTAGCCCAGGCAAGCCTTGAACTCAGCAATCCTCCTGCCTCTGCCTCCTGAGTGCTGGGAGGACAGGCGTGAGCCACCACACCCAGCATTGCCAAATAGTTTAATTTTTTTAAAAACCTCACGAAAGAGATCTGAAAGAAAATGGCACACCTAAGGATTACATAAAGTCAGGTGAGACTGGAGTCCTGTGACCCAGAGAGGTGACGAAACTCAAGGAAGGTCACACAGCATGTAGTTCCTCACTGTTACCAACTAAACCCTCCTCCAGAGAAGGTGACCACAACCAGGGCTCTGGTGTATCTAGGATATTCTGGTCCTTTCTTCAGCTACACTAGCTCTAGAACCTGGCAGAGTTCTCAGCCAGCAGAGCCAGGACAGCATGGATCTCCCCAGTATAGGTGATTGACTGGCCCTGGCTTTTTGCTCAATATCACCCTCCCCAGTGACTCCGAACCCTAGTGGACTCCTGTCCTCTAGCAGGACGCTCCAGATTTCATGCTGACAGCCCTGTGGCCCTGTCAGTAGTGCTGTGATCGGAGAAGCCCAGCCCGAGAGAGGGAAGAGCTCGCACACAGAAACACTGGGACTGAAACTAGGACTTCTGGTCCCCGATCTGACTCTGTTCTGGGAAACGGTTTCTCACTGGATGTGAGGTGGGTTCGGAGACACTGTTTCAGCTCCTAGTTACACACAGCGGGCCTTCAGGGAGGCGTAGGGGGAAGGTGTTTCAGAACACGGTGAGCATCAGGTGGCTTGTGGTCAATCCCCTCCCCCACGTCACGCCAGCTGTGTGACCTTGAGAAGGCTACTCCCCCTCTCTGTGCCTCGGTTTGCTCCTCTGGGAAGCGAGGAGCGTGGTGTAGCTGCTCCCCGAGGCTGTGGTGCGGACTCTGGGAAGCAGCGAGCCGCGCCGCGCAGCCGGTCGGTGCCCCTCACGCTGGCTGGTGTCTTCCTGCAGAGCCTGGTTAGAGTGGCCACCGGAGCGCCCCCGGTGCGCCGCCGCCATGTGGGGTGCTCTTCATGGTGGTGACATGGTAGCTTACGAAGTGTTTTGCACGTGCCACCGTGCCTGGCACACGCCTCACGTCTCTAACGATCGATTCCACTTGCTTTATCCGGCTGTGGCGGCGACACGAGGCAGGCGCTGGAGAGGCAGAAAGAGGCCCAGAGGGGTTCAGTCCCTGGCCCGAGGTCACACAGCTGGCAGCGGGCAGAGCGGCGCGCCAGCCCGAAGCTCGCCAAAGCTCGTCTGTCCCCAAGGTCCCGTTTTTCAACGCAGGAACACAAGGACACGCAGCCAGTGTCACTGAGCCCGACCACGCGCCCCCCTCGGTCCCATGGAGGTGGCAGAGAGAGGCCTCTATGGATCCCTCTGGGAAGCACAGAGGCAGGTGCCGCCGCGGGCCCAGCTCCCCACAGCCAGGCCGGCCGGCCGGGCGCGTTTGCCCCGGTTAAAAACCACCCTGGACGCCGACAGGTTCTTCGCTGAGACCAGCGCTCAGGCAGCGCAGGGGCCGCGGCAGCCCGTGGCCAGGGTCTGTCCGTGGGGCGGGAGCGAGGCGTGCGAGGGTCCAGGCCCGGGCCCCCGCGGGGCCTTGAGCCGCCCACCCTGCTTCCCTTGGTTTCACCTCACGGATTTACACCCAGGACGGTCTCCGGAGGGAAGGGCTGCCTCACCCAGACCCGAAAAGCCAGGCGCCGTGAGAGCGAGGGGTGAGCCACGGGCCCGGGTGGCACCTGCCGTGGGCACGTGGTCTTCTGTCCCTCCTCTCGTGGCAGCCCGTGGCCCTCACGGCCCCCCGTCTCCTGCACACAGGAGGGGCGCCCTGGACTTCAGGTGCTCCGGGACGCCCCCCCCCCCATCCGGTCCCGGTTTTTCCTCTCGCAGCACCTGATTCGTTCCCAAGCAGCATTCAGCGCAAGGTGTGATCACATAGTTCTTTGCGTATTTATTGGCTTCGTGTCCATCAGCCCACAGGGCAGGGACCATCTGTTGTACTCGCTACTACTCAGGCAAAGCCCGGCGGAGTATCCGCTCGGCACCGGACACACAGCTTGTTTCTAAGTGAATGAGTGACCCCTTGGAGAGCTTGATAGATAAGTTGGAAAGTGATTGCGGCTGAAAATGTAAGGGCCACGAGTGACAAGCTACGGACTCGTGCTGTAGGCATCGGAGCAGTTATAGATTGTAAACCCTTCCTCCTTCCCTCTTCCCCTCCTTTCCTCTCTTTTCATCTCCCCTTCCTCTCCTCCACCCTTTCTTCCCTCCTTCCTTCTCCCTTTTATTACTCCCTCTCTCTCTGCACATTCCTTTCCCCTCTGTCGCCTTCATCCCATTCAGAGGGTATCAGAAGCCAGAACATGAGGCAGGCGGGTGAGGCCCATGCACGCCGTGCCCAGCGCCAGGCAGCGTCAGAGCGGGCGCTGGGAGCGCCGGACCTTCCCCGGCTCAGTGGCGCCACGGCCCGTTCCCAGCACGGACTGTTCCAAGGGCCCTGCGGGCCGCAGCCCGGCAGCCGGTCGCGCGCCAGCTCCCTTCCATTACTCCAGACTGCGGGGCCGCTCCGGGGAGGGCCCGGCCCTGCGGAGACGTCTCTCGGTTCCATAGTGACACTTCCGTGGCAAGGAGAGGCCCCTGGCACCCTGGATGGGCGCAGAGAGGACTGAGTGAGCCAGCTGGCTGCCTCTGGACCTAGAATGAAGGCAGCCTCAGACCCCGCCTTCAGGGCACGGCCCGGGTGGCAAGGCAGGAAGCGCGGACTCAGAGGAGTCCTCCTCAGCTCCCACCCGACCCCATCACCTGCGGCTCACCGTCCTGAGCCTCAGCTTTTCATCTGTGGAGTGAGCGGATGATCACAGTACAGCTGAGCCTCTCTGTCCGGGGCTTCCACATCCACAGATATCACCGACGACAGATCGGAAGTATTTGGACAAGTATGGTGTCTGTGCTGAACATATCCAGACTGTTTTTCTTATTGTTCCCTAAGCAATATAGTCTAGCAACTATTTACATAGCATTTATATCATATTAGGTATTATATATAAACTCCAAGTGAGTTAGAGTGTGTGGGAGGATTTGGGTAGGTTATACCACCAAAGGCTGTCCCACTTCATATAGGGACTTGAGCGAGCGTCGCCTGCTCTGTCTGAGGGGAGGGCGGGTGCCGGTCCCCTGTGGACGCCGAGGATTTGTTCTGCCTCCCAGGACCCTTATGAGCACTAAACGAGCCAACATACGTAAAGCATCCTGCTGTGGCCAGGGCCATGCTCCTCCGGCCTTTAACCCTCCTGCACAGAACTGGAACCACGTATCTCTCTCACTCGTGGGGGGCTGGATCGGGGTTTGCTCCTCGCCAGTGGCCCGACCTTCCTCAGGTCACCTGGGGTTGATGACAAAGCCTGGTTCCTGCTCCGCACCCTTACGCCGGAAGCCCCATGAGGTCAGGGCCTCAGAGCCAGCTACATAGCAGCAGTGGCAGAAGGGCTCGAATCGGTGATGCCGCGACGTGGGAGACGAAGGAAGGGGGGGACAACAGAAAGGTAGATGGGAAATCCCGTCACCAACGAGGAGAAAGCTGGACGGCGTCGGCTCAGACCGTGGCTGATATCGAGCCCCGTTTCTGAAATTAGAGACAGAGGACTCCGATCCTTATCTGGGTCACAAATGGGTTTGTTGTTTCGTGTGTTTGTTTGTTGTTGTTGTTTTAACTTGGCGTACATGGCCCTTTGATTAGGGCAGGCACACTGTGATATTTATCTCTCAGTCTGCAGTCAAGTCAAGGGCTGAGGGTCTGCAGTCGGATCAGGGCAGTAAGAAGTGAAATCAGAACGTTTGTCGGAGAGGCTTAAAAGGGTTCTGAAGAGGTGGTTCTCGTCGAAGAGCAATCTAGTGGCAATAAAACATCTTTGCAATCATGTTGGTGGCGGTGGGAGGCCAGCCTCGGGTAAGCCTGGCTCGTTGACACGCAGACACGTGGGAGGGGTGGCCCATGGGGGTGCTGCCGAGAAGGCCTCGCCTGAGAGGAATAGGACTGTCCCTGAGGAGGTGGCTCCAGACCCCACTGGAGTGGAGAAAGGTGACGACTGTGCCAGAGTGTCTGGCCTGCAGGTTCCAAGGCTGTCCCTGCCTGTCACTTTAGGTTCCCAAAGTCATTCAGGACCTCTTCCGGGGAGCAGCGCAGACCTCACACTCCCGGGCCCCCTGGTGGTAGCGATCTGTCGTGTGTATGTCAAAAATGAGGTTCAGCAGGAAAAAAAATACCGGACCATCATTTTCTCTTCAAGAAGCCATTAGATGATCAGCCTGACCTTCTGGGGAGCCCCGGAGGCTCAGATGGCCTCGGCCAAGTGCTCTAACCAGCCCCCCGCAGAGGTAATGTGCCAGCGGGCTGCTTGTCATCCTGGGGCTTGTGCTCGGTGTGGTTGGACGGGAAGCCAGGAGCCAGGCAGTGGAGGAGCACTGGCCTGGGGTCCGGGACAGCTGGTCGCATTTAGCATCTTGCTGTGGCAACTTAGACAAATCGTTTCTCCCTCTGCATTTTTATATGGACCCTCAAAGTCTCCCAGCCCAGAATGACCCAAAGGAGTCCCCAGGGCCAACCACAGCATCACTTGAGGGCTTTTGAGGCCCTGGAAATGCTGGCGGTGGAGCCCACCATTCACAAGCCAGGGTCTGCAGGGGATTCATTAAGAATGAAGAATCCTGTGTCTCCTGCAGCTCAGTGCAGGATGCTGACTAGGGCCTGTGCGGTGATGTGGCCACAGACTCATAAAGCGGTCAAGTCTTCGGGCTCTCATTCCCTCTTCCTTGCACCAAGCCTTAGTGTCTTTGTTTCCTTTTACCCCAAGACACAGTCTGGGGCTTAATTTAATGCTCGAGGAGGTGGCGCCTGGCAGCGATGTGCTCACCTCTGCTTGTCTCCCACATCCTGTGTGTGGGGGACGGAGGGAAGGAGCTGCTTTGGGCCTGTGACTTCTGAACCCAGTGGTTACCGTCTGCAAAGTGCCAGGTGGTGGTATTTACACATGTATAATACATAGGTTTGC
>PVIC010016857.1:0-33422 GCA_004025085.1 Thryonomys swinderianus
AAAAAAAAAAAAAAAAAAAAAAAAAAAAAAAGAATTGAGACAAGAATTGGGAGACTACAGGGAAAGGAAATTTTCTGAGTGATTAATAGCATAATGGATAAAGGGGCTAGGGATGCGGCTCAGTGGTAGAGTATTTGCCTAGCATATGTAGGGTCTTGGGTTTGATCTCCAATATCACAAATAAAAATAAAACAAATAAAATAAAGTATAATTATAATACTTAACTGACCATTGTAACACCACTGTTTCCCTCTTAAATCCAAACACTATTCCTATGTGGCAAAAATCAAAACCAAAATGAGCAACATCGATGGGCACTGAACTTGACCCATGAGGACCAATGAATATTCACAAGTAAATTTGGAAAGAGCAACTGTAACACTTCGGTTTCTCATTTGCCCTGGGAGCAAAATTAGCAGAACTTTTTAAGATTCATTGTAGATTACTGTCTCTATTAGTACTTCTAATATGCAAATAAACACTAAGCAGGTTGTTGCTATATCCCCAGTGCTTCTAACATTATATGTTGATATTTGTACTATCACCTTTATCCCACTGCATTGTAATTATCATTCTGTCTCCTTTTATAAATTGTAAGTTCTTTGAAGGTCATAAACCATTTTTATTCATATTTGCATTTTGATTGCCTGGCACAGTATTCAGCAATTAAGTAATTTACATAATAACTAGTGGACAAATTGCAACAATAATCCTGGTGGACTCTAAAAGCAGGCTACCCGGTAGAAATCCTGATTTTTTTTTTTTTTTGAGACAGGGTCTCGCTTTGTAGTTCAGGCTGGCCCTGAGCTCTCTATGTAGCCCAGGCAAGCCTCGAACTCAGCAATCCTCCTGTCTCTGCCTCCCGAGTGCTGGGATTATAGGCGTGAGCCACCACACCCAGCAGAAATCCTGATTTTACTGTTTTGCTTTGTAACAATGTACCTGTTTCTATATCATATTGTAGAATAACAATAAGATCAGGATACTACGATATCAACCATTTACTACTCATACTTCTGGAGAAGGTGAAGTCCAAGTGCATAGTAACAGCAGATTCACTGTCTGGTAAAAGCCCTCCTTTGGGTATGTAGACTCCTTCCTTTTACTATATCTCTACCTGGCAGAGAGGGGCAGGGGGAGAGATCAGTAATGTCGGTTTTTATAAGGGTGCTGACTGCATTCACAAGGGCTCTACCTTCATCACCTGTCTTCCAAGATGCCACCTCCAAATACCATCACACTAGGTAGCAGTGTTTTGATGTGTGAATTTGGGGACAACTACAGACTTTTAGTCTGCGACAACCCTTTGTGTGAAATTGTGGTGGATAAATAAATACATTTAAAACACTCACAAGAATGCTAAATATATATTAAGTGCTCAAAACATTATATATTCCATACCACTAGCTAGTCTTGCCCTCCTTATTGTATAGTATGTTACTTGTTTTTCTCACGGTAATTTTATTTATTTATTTATTTATTTATTTATTTATTTATTTATTTTTTGCTTTTTTGAGACAGGGTCTCGCTTTGTAGTTCAGGCTGGCCCTGAGCCTGGTTCCCAGGCAAGCCGCCGCAAACTCAGCAATCCTCCTGTCTCTGCCTCCCGAGTGCTGGGATGACAGACGTGAGCCACCACGTCCGGCACTGTGGTATGCGGTGTTGATGGCTGGTGGGCATGAGTCTCCACACCCAGCATTATATGTGGTTACCGGGGATTGAACTCAGGACCTTGTGCTTGCAAGGCAGGCGCTAGAACCACTGAGCTAACCCTCCGGCCCTCTCACGGTAATTTTATAATCTATACATTACTTGACTACAGGCAAATAAGCCCCAAGAAGGCAAGTTCCTGGATATTAAGTTCTCTACTCTTTTCTTACTTAACAACTCCACACAGTAGAGACTAGTCACATTTCTTCAAGGCATAAACTGATGAATGATTCTATTTTACCTACTGTAAAGTTCAGTTCAAACCCTTCTCATCTAGGTAACACTGAAATTCCAAGTTCGAAGTTAAAAATAGGTTAAGGAATAATAACAACAGACTTTTAGGCAGATCTGGGAAAGATGGACTTTTAGGTATTTCTAGGGCTACCTGAAGAGGAGGATACCTTGCAACATTCTAATAACGTATTCATTCCTTTCACACCCTGTTTACAGAGGAAGTGATTCCAGTCTCATACCTTTTGTTCTGACTTTGCCTTCTTATATTTCCAGCTGCTCTTCTACAAAGTTTAAACACTGAAATAACTAATAATAATATCATGTACTTAGAGAAAGTCTTATCTATTCACTGGGATAAGATTAAAGGTTATTTCTTATGAATTTTATTGTGTTAGTATAATTTATAGAGAAGGAATGTCAGTGTTAAAGATTGGCTGTGTGGGGGACCAAAAAAGATTGGTAAAGTGAGCACTAATAGACCCTTCATAGCATTGAGTGTTTCAAAACCCAAATGCAATAATACCTTTATTTAACATCAAGCCTTCCACATGGTTCTGTTCTGCCATCCTTCTATAAGTTTGCCTAGAGAAGACACCAATGAAGGAGGAATATATAAACATTTTAATCATTTCTAACTTGCCATCTGTGACACAATTCGCTGTGCCGAAATCAGAAAGTATGGGATCACTTTTCCATTTCCATAAGGTCACCAAGGACAGACAAGCTCGGGACATACAGTTTTTGTCAGAAACAAAAGAGATGACTGGGGAGGCGACAGTGACAAATCTGTTCTAGGCTCAGCTCATTTTACTGAAGAATGTGTGTCCCCTTCTGACATTTATCAAAAGAAATTCAATTTTATAAAAAGAAGGATGTCAAATAATAGCACACGGCTAACACTCATTCTGCTGCTGTCAGAAAGGTTGATGAGGGCAGGAAGGAAAAGGGGATGGAAGAGAAAGTTGTCCTGGAAAGAAATAAACAAGATGTAAGGTCAGGATAATACACTTACAGGCTTAATTATATTTCTAATTAAATTGCTAGTTTTTGAGATCTGGGTTAGGATTTGACTCTTTCTCCTTCTCTTTCTTAATACTTTCTCTCTGATTAATTAAAAAAAAACCTGTTGTCATTTTGCTGCACTTACAGTGCATCAGGGAAGAAAAGCTAATGAAACCTGATAAAACCCCATAGCACCAGGGACAATGACATGTACCTTAATAGGCAGGCAATCAGTACTTCTTACGGTGATGATGAACATTTTTCTCTGACAGAAAAGGATATTGTGGGTCCAAAACAAAACAAAAAAACCCAAAACAAAGAGGTGTGCTACAGTTATTAGAGAAAGACAAGTCAGATTAAGATCAAAGGAGAAATTCTATCGGGAGATTCATGATGAAGCTGACAAACTACTGTAACAAGTAGGCAATGCACTAATAGTGTTTGATCACACTGCATAAAAATTTTGGATTAGGGAACAAATTAAATGGCTTTCTCAGGGAGAGGCTTCTGCAGGACATAAGCAATTAGTCTGCCTCCTAGAAAAGACAGGAAACTTGATTAACAGATCCAAAAAGACAGTTTAGGGAAGATAAGTTTAACACGAGGAGGTGAAACACCAACTGTTATGCAAATTGACATTTCCCAAATGGTGGATAATTTCAATCAAGGACCAAAATATACTTTTTTTAATGTCAGTATTCTCTGGCCTTAAAACAGTCACTGAATTTAGCAATAAGAACCAAAGGAGGTTCTTATTAACTAAATGCTACCAAAGCATATGTTCTAGTCGTAGTCTGCTGAGGCAAATATGGAGATGCTACAGAAAACCATGAAACGGGGTTTTGCTTCCTTGTTATAAATTTGCAAATATCTGGAGGTATCCTGGGTCAGGGTGGCTGAGCAGACCGCTGGCATGACCTGAGGAAGGAGGCAGAGTTTGTGGAATCTGACAAAGGCCACTCACTGGAGATACCAGCACGCAAGAGTGGTGTTTGCCCCATTCTGAGTTCTGGCATCTGTGTGAGATGCCTGTTTATGCAAATAATGTGATCTAATTTATAGTAGGAACTCCAAGGGACCACTAAAATTAGTCAAAGGAAAACTACTTCCATGGTTTTTTTTCCAGAAGTGAGGCATTGTGCTAAGTGTAGAGGCACTAACCCAGGGATCCAGTACAAAGTGTACTTAGCCAGGTATGAGAACGCATGTCTGTAATCCCAAAATTCTAGGAGGCTGAGGGAAGTGCAAGCCCACCCTGGGCAATTTAGCAGCTTAGTGTGACCCTTTCTCAAAAATTAAAAAGTAGAAAATGGAGGTTGAGTATGTAGCTCAGTGTGAAGGTTCTGGCTTCAATTCCCAGTAGAAAAAAAAAATTAAATTGAATTAAAAATAAAACAAAAAATACCAACAAAACAATAATCTGTACCATTATATTCAAACCCCACTCCCGGGTTCAGGGGCTGGGAACTGTTTTATGCACATGTCCTGGATCCCTGTGATTGACAGGTCACGCTCACTTGCCCAGTCAGTTGGCCATACCCTAATCTCCTACCTCCATAATATTGGCAACTTTAGTCTTAAAGAGGATGAGATCCTGTAAATCACAGGATGATCAATTCTTTCCAGCCAGCTCCTAGAGAGATAAACTCTAAATGATCAATATACCCCTATGCAGAGCTAAGAGATTTGATCCAAAATTGAGTAATCAAGAATACAAAATGAAGATTAAGCTTTGTTCTGACTTCAGTTACCTACTGGACATCTGTAGGCCCAAGTGAAGGTCATGGTTCCTAGCAAAAATGGCTTGTAAGTCTCTGACTATCTCAGAAAATGCCACTCTTTATGCTTTTGATGTGTATTAGGTAAGGGCCAAAAATTTTGCCTGTTCCTCATCCTAAAGTGGTCCTTCATTATGTCAAAACTGCATCATTGGGCCGGAGGATTAGCTCAGTGGTTCTAGCGCCTGCCTTGCAAGCACAAGGTCCTGAGTTCGATCCCCAGAAACCACATACAACGCCCACCAGCAATCAATACCACATACCACAGTGCCGGGCGTGGTGGCTCACACCTGTAATCCCAGCACTCGGGAGGCAGGGACAGGAGGATTGCTGAGTTCGCGGCGGCTTGCCTGGGCACCATAGTGAGCTCAGGGCCAGCCTGAACTACAAAGCGAGACCCTGTCTCCAAAAAGCAAAAAACAAAAACAAAAACAAAAACAAACTGCATCATTACAGCACAAAATCAGCTGCAGACAATATGGCACAAGCAGGTATGGCTGTGTGCCAACAAAATTTTACTTACAGTAATAGGTGCCAGATGTTGGTATTTATGCCATAGCTTACTAACCTCTGGATTCCTGCTTTATATCACCACTTTCCCCTTCATTTCCTTTCATTCATCCCTTATCACAGAGTCACAGACTTGCAGTCAAAACGCAGCAACACTGTGGCCACAGAAAAAAAAATCTGCGGAGAAAGATTGTGGGGGAAACTTGACAATCACATAGAACTCTGGGCTACATTATTAATGAAATCTACACTAGAAAGCCTTAGGGTTAACAACCTCTTCCCCACCTTGCTATCTGAGTGATTTTTTTTTTTAAAAGCAGATTTGATTATGGAACTCCCTTGCTGAAAATGCTTTGCAGCAACTGAAGCCCTAGCTCTGTGGCTTGTCACAGCAGGTCCCTTTGTGGCTGTTCCTCCTCTGCTCACCTCTATGGTGCAGCCGCACAGAGGACTTGCATTTCCAGAACAATGTCTACTCTCTTGCCTTTCAACCTATGTGCTTGTTACTCCGCCTGAAACCCTCTTGTTCGAGCACCTTGGTCTTGCCAACTCCTTGAGGGCTGAGCTTAGATGTCTGAGGTGACTTTTAGTTGCTACAGATAAATTTAAAATTCTTGAAAGTGGAAACTGCATTTTCTTAAACATGCCTGGAACACTGAGAATTAATGTATAAGTGATTACTGAATGAATCAATCAAGTATTTATTTAGTATATTAAAATGAGCTCTTGTTCTTCAAGTGCAGCCTACAATCTCAGCTGTCTTTGGTTATGGGCAATTTTCTTTTACATATTACCTAAAATTATGCCCAAACTCATAGAAAACAAGTTTAAATTAGTTAAGCCTACAATTAAATATCAAGCTGTAGGAGAAGGGAAATAATTCTCCCTTTAACCTTTCTAGCTCTTAGCTGAGATTCCATGTAACAAAAGATAGATGAACAAGAAAAAACCAGAAGTTTAATAAGACGTGTATCTTTCATCTTAGTCTAGTTTTTGCTACTATAATGGAATACCACAAACTGAGTAATTTATAATGAACATAAATTTATTGTCTAATGGTTCTGGAGTCTAAGTTCAAGATCAAAGGCTGCTGTCTGGTGATCAAAGGCTGCTGTTCTTGCTGTGTTTTACTATGACAGAAAAAGCAAAGAGAGGAAAAGGAGAAAGAGAGAGAATATGCAGGCCATCTTAGCCCTTTTGTAATTACCTGCACTAGAAGTTCCCTCAGAATTGTCCTTCATCAACCCTTTTGCCTTCTCTTCTCCCAAATTATTTAACATCTCCTCTCTGTCACCTGCCATTCTAAATTCTAAAGACACCTCACCTAAACAGTCAAGATGTTACCTGCTAAAATGATATTTCTTTAGAAACCAGAACATCTGAAGACCTCTTTAAAGCATCCCTATTTCTTTAGTTCTGTGGTAAATAGCATTGTTATGTCATTGGCTAGCACAAAGCATATGAATTAGTCTGCAGACGAGTAATGTGTCTGCAGAGAAAATGTGGGAGCTGACCCCAGGAGGTGGAAGTCTATTGTGATGTTCTGGGGAAGACAGTAGAGGAGAACCCCAGCCAGCCTGTAGTTTCAGAGTACCTCCTTTCTTCCCCCCCGTCCAAGAATCTCACAGTTGTGTACCCTTACAGATGTAGCTCTGAGTAGTAAGCCCTTCCATCGGTTTTAGAGTTGGTCTTCAGTAAACGTGATTCCTTCCTACCAATTGTTCTAAACGTTGTCCTTCCAGTGGGGCAGCCAAAGATTTGATTCTGGTAACATATCCACTCCTCCGATAATGAACACCTGTGAAGGCAGAGCCCCTTTTAACCTAATTGCATCTCACCACACCCCACTTCTCAACACTACTGCATTGGGCACTACGTTTCCAACAGTGGCATTTAGGGGATGCATTTCAACCATAGCTCTTCTTATACACATGGCAGATAAAGAGGAAAACCACAAAGAGGAAATCCCAAGGATAAATTTCAAGAGTACATCTCAAAAAGGTAGTTTAGGGCTGGAGATTTAGCTCAGTGTTTCTAGCACCTGTCTAGCAAGTGCAAGGTCCCTAGTTTGATCCCCAGTAACCACATACCATAATACTAGACATGGTGACTCACGCCCACCAGCAATCAGTGCCACATACCACAATGCCGAGTGTGGTGGCTCACACCTGTAATCCCAGCACTTGGGAGGCAGAGCCAGGAGGATTGTTGAGTTGGAGGCTTGCCTGGGCTCCATAGTGAGCTCAGGGCCAGCCTGAACTACAAAGTGAGACCCTGTCTTAAAAAAAAATATAGTTTAAACTTCAGGTTTAAATACCATTCTTTGTTGAAGTAACATGGGAAGCATGTGGGAAAAGGCTGATTATGAGAATGGTTAGAAAAAGTATAGTAAACTGGGTCTGGTTGTGCTTGCCTATAATCCCAGCTGCTCTGGAGGCTACGTCAGGAGGATTACAAATTTAAAAGCAACCTGGGCCACTATGGTGGCAGCAATTGCAGATGCAAATCCATGCGTTCTCCATTGTTTAAAAACCTCTGAGAAGAATTTTTAAGTGGACATTTCCTTTTTAGTTATACATTTTTCTTATTAAAGACCAAGGACTACCGCTTCCTGAGTTTCTCCCATATTTGCTTGCATATTTTGTCTTCCAAAATAATTAGGTCAAAATGATCATTCTGCCAAAAAGGTCTATTTAGTGGTGTCATTTATTAATTTCTTACCTCATATTTTGGAGTAGTATATCCCAAATCTTACCAATGTAAAGAAAATATTTAACTTCATATTTTTTCAGACTGTAGTATATAATTTTATAAAGTGGTATATTTTTGTTTCTTTAGAGACACCTTAGAACCACTTGATGTATTCCCCATCAATATTAACATGGCCATTTCCCACTTGTTCCTTATAGTAGGAGTCTTCTCTTGAACAGTCACAAAATCATCATATTTCATTTGAGAAGCAATTAAATATAGGGTCTATAGAAGGCATGCACAGATGTATAAACAGATGTTGAAAAGAAGAGATTCTAGAAAAGATATATTTGCACTTCAGTGGAAAACTATTTAGTATCTACATACAATGCATCCTATCATCACCTTTGTAGTTTAAGTTGATAATGACCAGGACGCGCCCCTGAACCTGGCTCCTTTGAAACCTGTTTTGGGCCAAGTCTCATCACCCATAGGCTCTGTCCTTGTCCCTTTTATTCTAGTTTTTGTAAGCCTCTTCCAGAGTCAACTCAGGGGGAAAATACTTTATATTTGGTCACTCTCAATAGCTGCTCAAATTCCTCTTCCCTCACCCTGTGTAGTCTGTCACCCTGGGCTGCCCTCAACAAGAATCCTATTAAGTCAGTCTAGAAAGTTCCTCCTAGTCTTGCTATTTCTGGGAAGCAGTTTTCCACTCACTGAACCCCACTCTAATCCTAAACTATAATGCTTTATCTTTCTTTGTATTGGTAATGAAATGCATTTCTATACTGCGATTGTTTTTCCCTTTTTGTAATTGCTTTGCACGAAAACTTGCCTTTAGTGCTCTAACCACTGTTTGGCTGTGGTTTTCTTTGGCAATAAACACGGGCATGTTTTCTTGTCTAGTGGTGGAAAAAAATAATGTTTCTCTATTTGCAATTCTATTCCTTTATAGAAATTTTGTATTTTTGTTATCTGTGGCTGTTCTTTTGTAAGTTGTCCTCAGCAGAGACATTTTTATTTTCTCTTTTCGCCCTTCCAGAGTTGATCCCTCTCCCTGTTCATTTTTATGTGCCTCTCCTTTTCAAGTATTCTAAATTCTAAGCAGAAATCCAACCCAAATAGTTAAGACATTAACTGCTAAATAACATCACTTTAGCTTTACAGAACCCAGAACCTCTGATAACCTCGAGACGGCATCAGAATTTATAGCATCCCTCCTTATTCTTTTCATCTTGTACATCAACTAATACAAAGAATATGAACAGCTGTGAAATTTCACTTGCAATCTGAAAAGAACTATTGGAACTAGGCTCAAAAGGTTGAGTCCACTGTGATGTCCTAGAAGAGAAGGAAAAGGGAGAGAGACACCATGGAGAATGAAGACCTTACTCAGCACCTGGCCTCTTGGCTCTCCTGGCTTCTTCCCGGTGAAGGCCTGTGAGTGCCCCAACATGGAGCTTTGAGCATAAACACCCGCATTTTCTGAGGTACTTAATCTGCAGCAAACCTAACCCTTCCTACCAACTCTCAGCTGCTAAATATTGGCTTCTGAGTGGCGAACAGCCCAGACCTTGCTGGAGTAACCTTCTGACTGTTAAGGCAATTATAATTTCCACCTGAGGCAGGTAACATATAGGCTCACACAAATACGTTTTGCGGGCTATATGAGCCCAAGTGGATCTTCTCTTGACTCACAAATCTGAAACCAAAGTAGCGGTGAATTTATTTTCTGAATTTAACTCCCCATTGCTAATTTTATGTTCTGTATTTTAGTTTGTTTGTGGCCAATAAGTCCCCATTCCTGGAGGAAATGATTAGGAATTTAGTTTTATGACATTATTCGATGATTTCTGTAAAAGAGTGAATAGAGTTTTCTGGTAGGTGAGAGATTGCAGAGAAGCTAGTGTGACAGTCTTTTTCATTTGTCTTTTCTAAATTTTTGATCACTTTCAGAAACTTAAAAATGCTTGAAGGATCAGGTTCACATAATTTATCCTAATCTTTTATAAATGAGAAAAGCTTAATATTCTTGATTTAATAAAATAACTATAGTATAAGTATAGATTTGATTTTACTTGGATGTATTCATACTAATCTTAAATGAGTCTACTGATTGAATAAACCTGCCTTATCTCTATTTAATGTTTAAGATCATGAAAACTTCACCTTTATCCAGATTGAATTATTCTATAAACTTCACTTCAGCAAAAATTATGTTTTGTCATGTGTCAGTTTGAAGATAATTTCTAAGGTCTATAGGTAACTTAAAACCTTGAACGGAAACTGAATTGATTTAATTAGTGGACTAAGTTGATTTAATCAGTGATTTAATTAAAGAGTAAGACAGTAGCCCAAGAGAGTAAGACAGAATGCCGAAACACTAACTGCCCATCATAAATTCAAAGCTTGTGTCCTTTTGCTTCTCACTTTTATGAAGCTGTGTCTTTGGATCTATGTTGAACATGCTCATTTCTGCTACTTTGAAAATTGTATATGAGTTATGTGTGTAGACGAGGAAAGCCATGTCATGTGTAGTTACAAGCTCTGCTAGTCCACTGCCAAATGCAGATGTGAGACAGTGAACAATTATGGACTGTCCAGTTTTCTCTGCGAAACCAAAGTGAGTTACACTGACTAAAAGTTCTAGTGACTATGTAGCTTACACTATATTTAGGAGCCATCACTTCGGAGACAGACAGCTGTGCATTTCTATTTTTGAGGAAATTTTGAAATAATTTTATCTCCAAACCCTTTTGTGTCTCTCAAGGTTACCGAGGATCCCAAAGAACTAAAACTGCCTTTAAAATTTCCTACAGGATCTCCCAAATCACAGAAATTCACTCATTTATCTTAGAAAAAGAGAGGTGCTGGAAATAATTGAGCTTGCTAGTGGATATAGCTCAGCGGCACTGTGCCTGCCTGCCAAGTGCAGGTCCTGAGTTTGATCCCCGATACGGAAAAATTTAAAAAGTTGTTATCGAAGAGTCGCACAGAAAACGTCATCAAATCAGAGGAGACGCTTAGGGTTTCTTAATTTAAATGTGCTTGAGTAAAATCTTGCTAATACAACCATTCTGGAAATTGAAACCTAAATGTGAAGGTCTTGAGATGTATCATTGCTCTCATCGCTAATGGACTATTTCTATTTATCTGAATCCTGGTGCTGCTTTTCCTGATGTTAGACGATGGTATACTGTCATTAGTTATAAGTTCAGTTATTATTTTATGTCAGCCTTGTTGAGACATAATTCACATATCGCACAATATAACTATTTAAGGTATAAAATTAATGGTGCTTTCTCTTTTCACAGAGTCATACAATCATCGCTACAATCAATTTTAGAACATATTCATTGCCTCAAAAAGAAATCCTATAACCATTAGCAGTCCTTATCCACTTCCCACTAACCATCAAGCCAGACTTGCCTATTCTGAACATTTCATATAAATAGAACTATACCATATGTGATCTTTGTTATTCACTTCCTTCCCTTAGCATAGCATTTCAAGATTCCACATTGTAACATGTGTCAGTAGTTCATTCCATGTTATTGCTAAATGTTATTCCATTGTATGGATATAACACATTTTATTTAGCCATTCATTTGGCATTTGGGTTTTTCCACTTTTTAACTGTTATGAATATTGCTGCTGTAGAAATTCATTTACACATTTTTGTGTGTACATATGTTTTTCTCTTGGGAATATACCAAGAAATACATTTGCTAAGTCATATGGTAAGTCTTTGTTTAACTACTTTTATGGCAACTCTACATTTAACTGCTGACTGTTTTCCAAAGTGGCTATACCAATTTGCATTCCTTCCAGCAATTATGATATTTCGAATTCTTCTACACTTTTGCCAATACTTGTTATTTAGCCTTTAGATTATAGTCATCCTAATAAATATAAATGCTATCATCTTAGATGAAATACCTTTTTATGTATATATATGCCTTTTGTATATTTTGCTTTGGAGAAATGTTTATTCAAATCCTGTGTCATTTTGTGAGTTATTCTTTTAGAATTATGTTGTAATAAGACTTTTATATATTCTGTATACACATCTCTTAACAAATAAATGAGATGCAAAATATTTTCCCCTTGATGGTATCCTTTGAAGTACAGTTGTAGCTAAGTCTAAAATTATGTAACTGTCCCTTGTGTTATTGGCATTTTATCTAAGAAATCTTGGTCTAACCAAGATCACAAAAATTCACTCCCTATATTTTGTTGTAAGAGTTGTTTTAGCTTTTACATTTAAGATTCTGATTAACTTTAAATTAATTTTGTGATTAGAGCATGAGGAAGGCACCCACCTTTACTCTTTTGCATGTGAATATCCAGCTACCATATTTAAAAATAATGCTTATTTTACCAAATATGATCATATACTGTCAACAAACTAAGGTTTTAGGTTTCATGTAACCAATACTTAAGTTACTTTTAGGTAAACTGGCCTGGTACTTCCTTACTGGGTTTCCACCCCTCCAGATCAATATAGAAGGTAATTTATTTTGGTATGCCCAAGAATCTCAGACTATTTAGGAACCTTAAAAAGATAACTGGTTGATATAGCTCAATGGTGCCGTGCCTACTTGGCAAGGGCAGGTCCTGAGTTTGAACCCCAGTACCACAAAA
Source organism: Thryonomys swinderianus (assembly GCA_004025085.1). NCBI lineage: Eukaryota > Metazoa > Chordata > Mammalia > Rodentia > Thryonomyidae > Thryonomys > Thryonomys swinderianus. The sequence goes on from PVIC010016857.1 coordinate 12,570, forward strand.
TTAAAAAAAAAAAACAACCCTTAAAAAATGACAACAAAAAAAACTATTTACCTAAGTTGATGGGAATTAAGGGTGAATTTTGATAATGGTGACTAATTTTAGTTTGAAAGCTTCATCATAGCAAATAACATTTTTAAAAATACATTCTGAAATACTGCTTATCATACAAGGTTTCAACAGCTGGGCATGGTGGTATATGCCTCTAATCCCAACACCCAGGAGGAGACTAGGCAGGAAGATTATAGTGAGTTCTCTAGTAGTGAGTTCAAGGCCAGCCTCTTCTACATATCTACACCCAGTCTCAAAAACAAATAAACAAAAACACTTCAACCTGGTAAAATAAAGTTTATCTAGTGAAGTAATATTCTTGATGCAATTATGTAATTATTCATGCCAGATCTACTATTAGCAATGTGACTTGTTGTCCAAGAATAATCTTTTGAGTTTTTCAATCAATAAAGAGAGACTACAGAAAAGAAAATATATGCACACCACTTGCAAACTATACATCAATACGACCTTGCAAATTCTTCTGAGTTAATAGGTCTAGCCTTTTAAAATTTGAGGCTTTGAACACTGATAGACATGCACATTCTGTCTTGCCTGATTTTCAAATGATTTCCCACCCAACCCAGGAGTAATAATTTTTGCCTCTATTTACAATGACATTTCTTTACTCCATATAAATTTGAACCATCTGACTTTTCCTTTGAGCCAGTATAGCAAATGCTTGATTCTCTAATCAAAAAAGACAACTAAAATCTTTAACACATTTGTATCTGCATAATAGCAATGATTTTATCTTTTTTAAAGTATATCTTTTTTTTTCTTTTTGAGACAGGGTCTCGCTTTATAGTTCAGGTTGGCCCTGAGCTCACTATGGAGCCCAGGCAAACCTTGAACTCAGCAATCCTCCTGCCTCTGCCTCCCAAGTGCTGGGATTATAGGCGTGAGCTATCATGCCTCACACTGTGGTATGTGGTACTGATTGCTGGTGGGTGTGAGTCACCACGCCCGGTATTGTTGAATGTGGTTACTGGGGATTGAACCAGAGATTTTGCACTTACAAGGCAGGCACCGAAAACACTGAGATAAATGTGGGCCCAAACAATATCTTTTAATAATACCTTTCAAAGTGAAATCAAGAAAGGGGAAAAGAATGCAAAAATTCAAAATCTTTATATATAATTCATTTGAACTATTTACAGACAATAAGACAATGTGTCCAGGAAGTTGGGTTATCCAAAGGAACAGGAAGAGAAAACAGAGGTGGGATGAGGGTTAAGGTAAACAAGAATTAATGGGAAAAGATAATAGGGCCAGAGATTTAGTTTCAGTGATACCACACCTACCTTGCAAGCACAAAGGCACGAGTTTGATTCCTGGTGCTGAAAAAAAAGATATTAATCTGTAATGGCCCAAAATAATTTTTTACAAGAACTATTTCTCTCATCTAAGAAAGAACAAAGATATGAAATTGTGATCCTATCCAGTATGCCCAGTATACAGTATACACCAGTGTATGTCAGAATATATCAGTCATGAGGTAATGGCTGGGCACACTCCTCTTTTGATTTCATTATATTCTCATCTAGCATTTACTTATTCTTTTAGACGTTTAATCAGTTAAATGCCCAAGTATGATATTATACAGTTGTAAAAATGTTTATTCTCGGTATTATATAATACCTGAAAACACTTTAACTTTCCAACACTAAGGAGTCACTACAGAAAATAATATGTAGAGAAGTTTAATTTTTGTTTGGGAAAAACAAATATACGTGTATTCACTTACATATGTCGCGATTATCTTAGAAGGATGGACTATGGAAGTTTCCTACTCTAGATTTTTTGTCTTTTGTATTTGCGTTAGTTTTGCAATATGGAAAATATGTAGCAAAAATATAGCTGTAAGAGAATCCATGTAGCTCTTCCACTGTTTCCCTGTCTGTGTCATAGAATTCATTCATCTTTTGAATGTACCAGTGGCAGATTATCTGGGGAAGGGTGGATGGTTGTGGAGCAGCACTCTGGATTTGACTTGCATGATATTGAGAATTCTCATGACTTAACAGTCACTGAAAAGATTTTCTATGGGCTGTGCACAGTTCCAGGCAAAAATCTAGTAAAGACCCATACTCGGGCCAGGGATGTAGCTCAGTGGTGCAGCACCTGCCCAGCAAGTGCAAAGCCCTGAGTTTACTTCCAGGTAAAAGAAAACAAGATCCACATCCCCGCCTAAACCAATGGAATGATTTAACTGGTAAACTAGTAAACTAACTGTGTGAGTTTTAACTTATTGTAAAGAAGTGTGTTGGGCTGGATATTTAGCTCAGTTGTTCCAGTATCTTCCTTGGAAACCCAAGGTCCCAAGTTTGAACCCCAGTACCAAATACCACAATGATGGGCGTGGTGATTCACGCCTGTAATCCTGGCATTTGAGAGGCAGAGGCAGGAGGATTGCTATGAGTTAAAGGCTAAACTGGGCCACATAGTGAGCTCAGGGCCAGCCTGAACTACAAAGTGAGACACTGACTCAAAAAAAAAAAAAAGGAGGAGGAAGAGGAGGAGAAGCAGAAGAAGAAGAGGAAGAAGAAGAAGAAAAGAAGAAGAAGAAGAAGAAGAAGAAGAAGAAGAAGAAGAAGAAGAAGAAGAAGAAGAAGAAGAAGAAGAAGAAGAAGAAGAAGAAGGCTATACCCTTCCCCTGACACTGAAGTAGAGCCTTCAGTAAGTGCACAACATATTGTGATTTTAATAATTTAGATCTTAAATTACCCCAACGTGCTATAGGAAATAGATTTGATCAGGCACACAAACCAATGTCATGGTTCACTATCCATAAATACCATATCAAATAATGACTAACATTTACCACAGGCAGGGTACATTGAAATTAATTGTATGATTTTATTTCTCAACCAACCAGTGAGGTAGGTCATTGGTATCCTGATTTAACAGAGGGTGATTTATGGCACTGGGTAAGAAAATTATTGACTCCGGATTACCCAAGGAGTCAAGGCCAGTATTCAAACAGATCAAAACCCTAAAGGACAGTTCCATAATATTCTCAGTATTCACCAAGTCATGTATTTTGGAAGAAGTAAAACATACATGCATATATAAATCTTAACCTATTCACACTACTGAACAGAAATGATTTACAGCAAGTGGCATAGCCAACAACCACCTTTTCCTCACCATTCTGGAGGACAGGAAGTCCAAAATGAAGATAGTAGTAGATTATCTACTGAGTCTAGTGAGGTCCCACTATTGGTTCAGAGATGGTGTCCCATACAATACCCTCCTCTGATGGAATGGAAGGGGGTTCTGCTGGAAGGATACAGATCCCATTCATGAGGGCTCCACCCTGATAGTCTATCACCTCCCAAAGGCTCCACCTCCTCCTAACATTGTATTTGATGTGAGGATTGTAGGATACAAAGTCTGGAAAGCGTAACAACATAACTCCTCATTGAGACTGTAGACTAGGCAACATAACAGTCCTCCACACTTTCCATTCCCGATTTATTTGCTATTTCATATACAAAATTGCTAGCAGCATTTCATTTACCTTAAAGCTAAAATATAAGGTCTATCACAGGACAAAAAGCACATAAGGAGGGTGTTCACACTCCCCGAGAGTGGCAGTGCTCTGCTTTGTCCTCTGTGGGCTAATTTCCCTCAGGTTGTTCAGCACTACACCCTATTGCAAGACAACCAGTGGTTGCAAATGAGACCAAGAAGACTGGAATAGGTCACAAAGAGACACTGGAGAGTCTACTTCCTGGGAGGCCCTCGGCAACTACTCATCTGCCTGCAGTGAACGGTCATTAGAGATGCCCCTGAGACCACAACACTAATAGGTTGTACTTTCAGGCCTAGTAATTCTTGAGAATATATTTTTCTCCCTTCATGGTTGGCTATCACATTTAAATAGTTTAAATGCTACCTCTTCTGTTATGGCACTTGTCTGCCACCCTCCCTTTTAGAGAAACTGATTTCTGAATAATTTCTCTTGTACATGCATTTTAAAGGTGTGTAATTAACTGGGAACAGGTTGTTAGGTAGCTGATGAGGTGTGAACCAGCCTCTAATTTGTTTTCTTTATTTACAACTTTTCTTGCACTTGAAGATGACAGCATGGTGTTATTCATTCCCTGCTTACTTCACCAGATTAGAAAGTGATTTGTGAAGCCATTTTTAATTCCTCAAATTCCATTAAAAAGGAATATCCAGGGGAGTCTTAATCAAGACATAATAGGCACTAAAATGTGATCACACAACAGCACTTCTGACATGGCCCAATTCCAGCTGTAATGCTCAGGTCTTACTTCCTATTGTCAACTCAGCTCTAGCACTGACCGGCCACTTCCGAATTAACCCCCGTGTAGTTGGTACTAGGTCTGATGCAAATGTTGGCAGCTAATATACTTTATTGCTTTAAAATTTAACATATAACCCAGAGGGATAATTTCTTATGAAATTATTATTATTATATTATCACTAAAAATCGTTTGCTTTCTCCTTCAAATTGCCTTGCCTTCTATTTAGTAATAAATGTTTAAAAAATCAGATTGAGAAGAAATTAAAATAGAAACCTAACGAAATGAGAATTTCTAAAAACACAAGACTAGAATACTGAAGATGCAGCTGAAATAGACAAGACTAAATGTAGAATCCATATATAACCCAAAGGGGTGATTTGGAACCAGGGAGCATATTGAGTTATTGGATGAGTCTGAAATGCAAATAAAAATAGAAACTCTGTCCTTGCATTTAAAAAAAAACTACAAAAGTAGCAAAGTTAAGCTAAAGAATATGTAAGAAAAGGTTATGTTCAGAACTTCCCACAACCCTTAGAGAGACGGCTAACTGCCATCCATCCTCCAAGGCACAGACGTTAGATACGAGGCAAGATTATCTTTTCAATCTGTCCAAGTATCCACTGCCTCCATCTCAATCACTGTGGCCTCTAAGATACTATCTGAGAATGCAGATAGGTCTCCGAGCATTGACTCTAGAAGATACCATAGGGATCACTTTGGTACAATAATAATACCAGCACTTACTGAGGTCTTGATTTATGGCAGGCACTGTTTTAAGTGCTTTATGATATTGTTTCCTAAAATCTTCACAGTGACCCTGTGACTATTAGCCTTCTTATTTATAGACAAGGGACCTAAGGCCTAGTTTTACAGTTAAAAGTAGCTTGCCTAAGGTCACCTGCTGCTGGGGAAATTAAAAACAAAGTCTCCTGTCAACCCCCCCCCCCCCAGCCTCTCCACAAAGAGCAGAGAAGAAAATAGTTTTATTATTGAACAAATGCTAAACCAGAATGTGTTGTTCATCACAGGGCAATCTGCTAGGAGACTGCACATAGAGAAATTTCACCCTTGTGTACATCCAAGCAGATACAGTGCACTGCACTCATGTTTCCCAGATAAACAATTATAGTCTTCAAGTAAGAGGACTTGACAGCAGCATTTGTCCCCATGTGGCCCCCCTTAGCTTCATCTGGTATTGTTGTATTAGCTAACTGGCTTTTTCCAGGGGAGGACCAGGCTTCTCATATCTGTATGACAGGAGGTAATTTAGAAACTTGGAGCAAGATGTTCACCAAAGAGCTTCTTGCTTCCTTATGGAAACTGCAAGAGAGGACTACTGTTTCAAGGGGGGGGGTGGCTCCCAGGCCCCAGAGAAGGCATTCCCAGGTCATAGAGCTGACCAAAGGCCTGTCTAGGTTTTTTTTGTTTTTTTTTTTTTTTTTTTTTTTTTAGACAGGGTCTCGCTTTGTAGTTCAGGCTGGCCCTGAGCTCACTATGGTGCCCAGGCAAGCCGCCGCGAACTCAGCAATCCTCTTGTCTCTGCCTCCTGAGTGCTGGGATGACAGGCGTGAGCCACCACGTCCGGCATTGTGGTATGCGGTGTTGATTGTTGATGGGCGTGTCTCCACGCCCAGCATTATATGTGGTTACCGCGGATCGAACTCAGGGCCTTGCGCTTGCGAGGCAGGCGCTGGAACCACTGAGCTAACCCTCTGGCCCGGCCTGTCTAGTATTCAAAGGATTTATATAAATTTCAAAGATAAGAGAAATCACTTAACAACTAAAAGTTTTCTAAAGTAAATTCTTTCATAAAAAGAAGGGGAGGGAAATCTTCTCCCCCTGATTTTTAACAAGAAAATTAAGTTCCCTATTTTTATTTTAACTTATTTTCTATTGTATTTTTCATTTTTGTTGCCAAAGGTTGAACCCAAGTTCTTGAGTACACTATGCACATACTTTACCACGGAGGAGATAGTCTTATCCCGTATGTGCCTTAGTGTTAATTTGTATACATCCTTATAATACCTAATAAATGATAAAATTAGGATTTAAGTCCAGATACACTTTTGCTTTAAAACCAAACCACTTTTAGCTGGGTCTGGTGGCCTACACCTCTAATATCAGTGCAGGAGGCTGAGGCAGGGGAGCTGCTGCAAGTTCGAGGCTAGCCTGGGATGTGTAGTGAATTCAAGGTCACAGTGAATGTGATATGTAGTGAATTCAAGGTCAGCCTGAACGCCCCAGTGAGATCCTGTCTCAAAACAAAATAAAAGAAAAATCTCTCTTTTAAAAAGTCATATTCTCATACACTGAAATCATCCTGTTACAGTACGTGATTGTTTTGCTTCCCTGTGGCTGGACATCTGAAATTAAAAAGAAGTTTGGGCTGGGGATTTAGCTCGTGGTTCCATGTTTTCCTTGCAAGTATGAAATCCAGAGTTTGACTCCCAGTACCAAAAACATAAATATAAAAAGGAAGAGAGGTGTATTTGGTTCATGTTTTCAAGAGTTTCAGACCACAGTCAGCTGGGTCCAAGGCAGGGTCTTCACGGCAGACAGCCCTGGTGGAGCAAAGATGATCATTTCCTGGAAGCTTGAAAGCAGAGCAAGGTGACAGCTCCAGAGCAGGGATCAAACCCCAGACATCGACCCCAAGGTCGCACAACCGTGGCCCACAGGCCCACAGACCCAGAAATGTGCTCTATGAATTCCCTCCGGGGGCCCCCAGGCCAGGCAAATTGACAATCCAGTGTAATAGTCACAGTCACTGTAAAACTTACAAAACAGTATGTTCTTTTAAATGTTTGCCCTTTCTGTGTTTTCCAAGTTGGCTTATTGGAGGGAAGCGGTGAGATGAGAAAATTCATACCTTCACGGAACACATTATTTATTGAGCACCTGCAGTGTGCCAAGCATTTTGCTAGGCATTAAGGTTATAATTAGGAATAAAATTGATGAAACTTTTGGTTCTAGGGAAACTAGAGTGGGAGAAAAAAGACTCATACTAAATAAATGTTTTCAAAATCATCAAACAAAATTATGGAGATGAAGAATAAAAAGTGCAGGGTATTTTGAAAAGCTCTTTGTGACAGAGAAGGAACACAATAAAAGAATGATTTGAATTTTGGGATATTAAAGAGATCAGGAAGAATACTATTTTATTTTGCCATCTAATCAACAAGCAGATTCTCCTCTCTCCCTTTAGATTTCCCAGATGCCAGCTGATCCTGGAGACAGATGTGAGCCTTGTTCTCTCCTGTCTTCACAGTGGTCAACCCTTAGTAATTTTTCTTTTTGCAAAAGCCCAGGGCCACAGTCATGGCTTCTGTGTGCATTGCATAGTGACTGTCATATCGGCAAATCTAACAGGCAAACCAGTGCTGAGTGAGGGTGTGCCCAGTAATAAAGTGTTCACCTAACATGTACATGGCCCTCAGTTTGATTCTTAGTCATGCCAAAAAATGTAAATAAGTAAAATAAGTAAATATAAGGTAAAACAGATGAATATTATTTTAAAAAGCAAATATAGGTCATATCAATATATTGTTTAGAATACTTTTTTTTTGCTTTTTGAGACAGGGTCTCACGTTGTAGTTCAGGCTGGCCCTGAGCTCACTATGGTGCCCAGGCAAGCCACTGCGAACTCAGCAATCCTCCTGTCTCCGCCTCCCGAGTGCTGGGATTACAGGCGTGAGCCACCACGTCCCGCATTGTGGTATGCGGTGTTGATTGTTGGTGGGCGTGTCTCCACGCCCAGCATTATATGTGGTTACCGGGGATCGAACTCAGGTCCTTGCGCTTGGGAGGCAGGCGCCGGAACCACTGAGCTAACCCTCCAGCCCTGTTTAGAATACTTTTAATCTAATTATGCTTAGGGAAAATCTATCTCCTACCATTTTATCACCCTTTATTTCTGGAGTTTGTATAGGGGCTATCTCAGGGTATCTTGTTTCTTTAAGGGAGTTTACACAATTGTGTAAGTCCATACTTAGTGGGTATATTTACATATCCAAGTTTACATATACATTTTTTGTGCTAGGAATTGTTAAATCTGTGCTGTGTCTCTGAGCTACACCTCCTGTTGCCTCTTAATAGCATAGAAACAAGAGTTTCCCCTGGTGTCTTAATTCCTAGCTTTGAAATCAACTCTATTTTTAAAAGGTAACACTATTATACATAAACTATTCTGGACACACTTTAGTGTAAACTCATTGGTTAATGAACAAAGCCTAGTTAATTTTGGGGGGCCAAAAAACTTTGCTTCTGCTTCTACTTGTTTCCATCGTGCAAGACAATCATCACAACTTTTGCTCTGCTGACTAATTTTCAGGAGGAAACAAGAACAGAATGCAAACGTACCACACCCTCACCATTCTCATGGAGAAATATGTGCTGGGGTGGGGGGAGATGTGCACCCTTTAGAAAAAGAGAGGGGTTTCTAAAACTAGTGTTCTTCTAACCTGATATTGTGCTAAGACATAAGTCCCATTTCTATGAATTTCTAAAAATGAGAATAAAAACCTGAGGGGGATATGGGATTTGTGAAAAGAATTAGAGAAGACAGTAAGCTACGTGTTGCTCAGACACATGACACCTAGATGTGACATCAGAACAAAGGGGCTTTAGAATACAAAATCAACACATACAAAGCAATAGCACTCCTTTCTGCCAGTAATGGACTCAGCAAGAATGAAATCAGTGAAACAATTCTACTCACAATAGTTTTTCTAAAAAATAAAATAAACAAGTTTTTAAAAAAATTAAATATCTATGAGTCAACCTAAAAGAAGGGCTCAAAGATCTCTACAGTGAAAACGACACTATTACTTTGTATTATAAACTTACACTAATAAAAGAAAAATAAATAAACAAGGCAAAGAGCCTTGATGAGCCCTGGACCCTGAGAAAGAAGATGTAGTCAGAGAGGGCGGGGTGTGGAGAAAACGTAGGCAGAGCATCCAAGATGTTAGCTCATTTCTCTCTTAGCCGAAGCCGAGGGTGTTCTGGGCCCAGGCAGAGGCACTATGAGCATCATGGGGGGGAGTTTTTCTGTATCTGGAAGTGTTCTGTGGTTCTGTGGTTTTACCAGACCGGTTAAAAAACAGTTTAAGAATTCATGAGTCTTATCTATTTTCTTGTTAGTATGTTTCAATACCACTGTGTCTTATCAACAGTCTTTACAAAATATTTCCAATTTATTCTAAACAAAACTTTGATGCCCTTGTGGCCGACACTGTCCTCGGGTGCACTTCAGACATTATCCACGCTGACTTGCAAGGACTGGGAATGAACGGGATGGAGAAAAATACCTGCCGACTGAAGCACAGCTAAAGACAAGAGAACTGTTTCAGCCTAGAACCTGTGGTGGGCTTGTGGAGGGCATTTACAGTGCATTGAATATCTGCAAAGTGTTTTACCAACACGCACACTGGCTACTTCCCAAGTGCCAAAAAAGAAAGCAACAGAAAAGAAGAGGGCCTGACAAACACAACAGTGTGCCTTGTTGCCACCACTCATCTGGGGCTGCTCAAGGCTAACTTCAGTTCCTCTTCTCCCAGGAAAGAGTGTTTGTAAATTGCATCAAAATGACTCTGAACTAATCAGGGTGGCTGGTTTGCACTCCAGGAAGCAGCTAGTGAAACTCTCGTGTGCAATGTCATGTTGGTTTCTTATTTAATACACCAGATGGGGGGGGATTCGCGGATACTAGGCCTGACGACGGTAGGCAGCATTAGAAAGTGGAGATGACTACCTTGAAGAGCCTGATTGGGAGACAGGGGTGTCATGGAGGGCTCTGAACTGTGTGTGTGTGTGGTTCATTCGGCTGCGGGTATCTTTACGTATTCTACTCCTATTATTCAGTTGTGAGGTTTTGGATTTTAATGGAAAGAGCTTTGTTCAAACGTTCAAGTGCTTACTTTGGCAGCACATATGATAAACTTGGAATGCTGCAGAGAAGATTACCATGGCCTTTGCACAAGGATGATATGCAAATTTGTAAAGTATTTCAGTTTTTAAAAATATTCAAAATACCTTAATGACAAAGCAAATTTAAAGTTTGTCTGCCTATGCATTTTGGAAGTGCTAAGAAAATCAATTATTTTGTGAAAGATTGATTCACACTCTGTCAAGAATATAGAAAAAGAAATGATAAAGTTCATTTGTTTCTAAGTAATAAAATAATGACTTTTGTTTATTTTGTAGTCCAACATAAAAAATAAATATCCCAGGCTGAAAAATGTCAGTGCAATGTTGTTAGATCTATCTATCATTTTCTACATTTTCCTAAACCTTTACATTTTTAATATAGTACATAATTTAAAATAAATCTTACTTGAGATTATAACAAATCTCCATTATTCAGATCCTTTAGTCTGTTGATATTTTTGCCATATATTTACTAGCAGGAGTGAAAAATACAAAGAAAGTTTAAAATTTTAAATAACTGTAGATGGGGGCAATTGAACTTCTCCTCTTTATACTGCATTAACTCCTTCAGGCCAACAGAATCCTATTTTCTAGCTTACCTTCTCTAATAGATTTCTCTAGGGTTTGGACAGAGTTGCCAACATTTTAGGGAATAAACAGGAACAGTGAGGATCATTGTTAGAACTATAAAAATCGGTCAAGAAATCACTCACGAATTTCCAGATTCAAATACCACTGAATTCAGCCCTGTATCTGCTGGTAAGATGATTGCTCTCTTTTGAAAGAGTCTTGAGTTTTTCTCCAGGATATTTTGACATGGTATATCAAATTACTTTATTAAAAAGTAGAACTCCTCAGTTGAAGTTCCTCTGAGTAACACTTTAAAAGAAAAGGAAGATTTGTAACAGACAGGATTCTTAGTTAAAAAGACTCATATAACCATCACACTCCAAGGTTACTTTTAAGGATACTAGGATTAGGGCAGAATAGAAAGGCCCAGGACATGAAAGGGGTTGTCATTTACAAATAGCCAGGCACAGGCTTAGTACAGTTGAGGAGTTTGGTTTTATGCATGTTCAGGACCAGAAGTTAAAATTTTAGGAAAGAGCTGATGATGTAGTGAAACAGCAGAAAATAAATCAGACCAGTGCAGGAGAATAGAAAACACATTTGGGAGTTTTGGAGGCAAAGCATTTCTTGCTGGCTGGGGCTGACCTGGAATTATTTCCAAAGAGGTCAGCAGAGAACAAAGGGGAGGTTTCCTTAAATGAACCAGGGGAGGAGGTGCGGATACAGATATGAGCTACTTAGGTTGCATATACCACATTTAGGCACAAGGCGCTGCATAAGAGGAGGCGAATACAGACAGCACCAGGGCCTTGCTACATTCCAAGTAATACAAGTCAGCTGCTTGGAAGGTTACATCAGTCTTAGCAATTTACACAGCCTCAGTTTCCTACAGCCTTCTGGTGAGAGGGAGACAGTCCTCTGTTACCGAGAGAGGCTCACCAGGGCAACAGAAGGAGGAGGAGGAAAAGGGGGGCTGTTCTTCCACCCACCTCCCTGGCCTGCCAGTTCACAGAAAAGGCCCATTTCCCAATTAAGTAGCTCACTGATAAAGCATGTTCATCAAGACCCTGAGTTCAATCCCAACATCATATTTAAAAATAACTAGGTAGAGGAGGAGGAAGACAAGACAAGAGGGTGGCAACAGATAGGCCTCCTAGTTCAATAAGCTGACTAGCGTAGTCCCATGGAGCTAACTCTCCCCACTTCTCCCTTTGAGGAGCATTAGAGCTGTGCCTCTTCCCATCTCCACAGAGCGGCAGTGTCGCTTGGGAAACCATCCACCACCCTCAGTGAAAAGCTCCCAGATGAGGAAGACAAAGCTTTATTTTTTTTATTTTTTATTTTTTATTTTTTTTTGAGACAGGGTCTCGCTTTGTAGTTCAGGCTGGCCCTGAGCTCACTATGGAGCCCAGGCAAGTCTCCAACTCAGCAATCCTCCTGCCTCTGCCTCCCGAGTGCTGGGATTATAGGCATGAGCCACCACGCCCGGCAACAAAGCTTTTTTAAATCCCTTTCTAAACAAGAGGAATTTATTGTGCTTTATTCTCTATAGTTGACATTTTAAAAATGATAGTTTTGTTCGCTTTTTAAATATAAAAGTGTTGAATATAAAATGTTTTTTTTTTTCAAGATCCTCTCTTTACCACATAAAAAAGATAAAAGACAGGCATTATGTGGGCTGGGGCTATCGCTCAGGGTTAGAACATTTCTCTAGTCTGTGAAAAGCCCTGGTTTCGATCCCTAGCTGCCCTCCCCACCCCGGGGCATATCTCTACCAACTGACTTCAGGGTCTGAAATTCCATATTAGTTCAAATTTGGGGTAAAGGCAATAAAGTGATACTGTTGCACTCTAATTCAGCCACTGGTACCTTTAGAGATATATTGTATCGTGTTGGTCCAGATCCCCAGTAACAGTAGCATCGAGGAAGGAACGAAAGTACAGCCCAGCTGCCGCCACGAGGTGAAACAGCGTCAGATTAGGCCCCACCAAGGTGGGTCCCTGGCAGCTATGGGAAAAAACAGGGGACCCCGAAGTGGAGTGGCTTGTGCCTCCCTTTCTTTCACAGTTGTGGTGTGCGTACAGTGCTTTCAGGGATCAACTGGGTTGAATGTGACAGACTTTCCTGATTTTCCCTGGGGTATCAGAAACAAGTACTACTAAGTAATCTGGTTTTACCAATCGCTAGGGATCTGGCAGGCTCTGATTTGTGCTGGACAAAGAGTCTTCTCAGGTCAATTTTCTGGAACGTGGTTAGCATGACAGGCTGACTACCATTTTTGCCAGCATATTTATTGTGTCCTTTTGACCACAAGACTTACAAATATTCTCTAAGTCAGAGAAATGTCAAACCTACTATTGTCATAATGCAGGGAATAAGCTATCAATCCTCCCTATAACTCTTGGGTACCCTACTGTACTTAAAAACAGATTTCAAAAAGTTTAAAGAAAACTAAAGTACTTTGAATTAAATGATGTTCTGCCAATGACTTTTAGTTTTTTTAAATGTTCCCAAATAACATGAGTCTTGACTTCAAAATATCAAAAATCCATATATTAACACAAAATAAAACTTTATAGTAAAATAACAGCATCAAAAGGTTAAAAGTGTTTTTGAAATATTGCTGTGCCAAATGAAAAATTGTCAGTGAAAAAAATAGAAGAAAACACTGAATATGTTTTAAAGAATTTCAAAATGATATAGGAGAAATATAACTCCCAATCTGCTAGATGTCACCTATGCCATGTTCAGGTCCCCTGAAATAGAAGAACAAATTCCAAAGGACAGCAGAGATTAAGAGTAGGGAAGGTTTACTGAGAGATCTGAGAAATAGGAGGAATCCTGAGTGGGTTTCCACTGAGGCCCATTTTCAAGGGAGGTCTATACAGCCAAGTTACAATGTGTGTACAACATGGGTCAAACTATCAATTTATAGGATGCTAAGTACAGCTGCTTAGCTAATATTAATCAGTAGGGAAGCAGATCACGTAGCAAGGGTACATGGACAGTGCAAAGGCATTGTGGGAAGGACAGGGCTGGGAGTTCTGATGCCTGTTTGGACTTCCAGGACCGTGCGGTGCTAATTATAAAATAATTCCAAGGTATGATTATCCCTTAGAGAGGCACGTAGCTTGGCCACTGCAGCTCCGTCTCAAGGCCTGGCCTTCTGCAGATGCGCCTCCAGCCACAGTCCTGATGTCTTCATTGTGTACTCACTTCCTTGAGAGCCCTGAGGTCCAGACTGTATGACAGTTAATATGAGATAGGAAGAAAATGTTCAAAGGGAAAAGGTAACTGGGTGGGAAAGCAAAGAAGGGAAAGAAGAAAACTGACTATAAGAAGACAAAACAGAAACAAAGCTTATGCATATGGGAGAGTGAGGTGGTGTAGGGAGGGCAAGGGGAATGGAAAAAATGAGAATCCAGATACATATTCTCAACGGTGAATGTGATCATAACATATACCAATAAATTCAATAAAGAGAAAAGAAAGAAAAGTTGTTTTACCCAACAATAACAACAGAAAAACCCAAAACAAAACAAAAAAAATAGATGGCTCCCACACCTCATTTTCTGCACAGCACAGTGAGATCCAACCCCAATTCTCTAACTTTATGACGGGTGCTAACAACCATCATCACTGCTGGGGAGGGTGTACCACACAGATGAGTTATAAACAGGGAGCATTAGCTATTTGTTCTAGAATATTTCCCACACACTAAAATTATCTGTGGCCCTTGTTAAAAATCTATCTTCTTAGTTCAGAGGTCTGAGTAGAAATCTGTTACCTACTTTTTTTTTTTTTTTTGAGACAGGGTCTTATTTTGTAGTTCAGGCTGGCCCTGAGCTCACTATGTAGCCCAGGCAAACCTCGAACTCAGCAATCCTCCTGTCTCTGCCTCCCGAGTGCTGGGATTACAGGCGTGAGCCACCACGCCCGGTGCCTGTTACCTACTTTTTAAGAAAGGCATCAGGCAATTCTGGTACACAGTGAAGTGTGAAAATCTTGTGAATTCATTTTCAACATAAATTTTATACATATTCTTAATTCAGATTAGTATAAGTGGCCCATAATTTCACTCTCAGAAAATGGAAATGTGTATCAGACAATTCAAGTAAAATAGAGACTAAACCTCCCTCCTTTTCAAATTCAACATCTAAATAGCTTCTCTGTCCCACATATAGAACCTCCCTTGCCCCTAAGAAACTATCATTTTCCTGTGTTTTCAAAGAAAGGTTAGCACTTATATGAATATACTTGTGTTATGCACAGAAAGTAAATAATATTAAGTGTACAGTCAGAGTTCTCTTTTATCTTTTTTTTTGACCAGGTATCAAACTCAGAACCTTGTGCTTGCAAGACAGGCACCAGAAACACTGAGCTCAATCCCCAGCCAAGTAGTAGTTCTTTTTACAACTTAATATAACTCACGATTTCTCTACATAGAACAGATTGGGCTCAAATTCATTCTTTTAATCTACTGCACCAAAACTCATTAAATATACATGATGCTATTTAATTTACCTTTGATTATTTTTACTACAATAAACAGTATTCCCAGGAGGACCTTGGCTGTCTCTCATTAAAAGTGCAAATCCACTATTAACACTGGTCAGAGATGTCTACATTTTTTAAAAGCCTAATGTAAACTTATCTGTACTTGGAAGAAAAATTCTTAGTAAGGGTCTTGTATCGTGTTCTCTTTGAGTTGACTTAATTGTAAAAATAGTGTTCCATTTATGAACTTAAGAGAACCACAAATATAAAAGAGATAACATTAATTGGAATAAGTCACAATGGAATAAAACAGCAAATATAGCCAAATTTTAAGGACATGCATAGAACTAAAAACAAAAACTTTGCTAGCACGGTTACTAGAAAGAGACTTTAAAACCAATACAGTGATTGCGTGCTTATTTCAAAGATACCAAATTATTTCAGCATGGATATTTATCAGTGTATTCAATAAAAACATTAAGTGTTGTGTTAAATGTGAAAGAAGGAAAGACATGTCCATGGAAATACAGGTATACTGCTTTAAAACAATACAACTGCAAACTATTCTTGAGAAAGTCTGGGATGATCTTAGAGACAAACTTCCAAGTGGTAGGCAAAATCGAGGAAATGCCAGGGATCTAGGGCACCAAGGAGAGGAAGAGAGCGCGGACTGGAAACCAACACGTGGTTACGCTGCTGCAGTAGAGTTGTGCGTCACAAGGTGACACACGTGGGAGCAAGAGGAGACCCGGCAAGACAGGAGGGCACGCTGGGTACACAGCACGGGGCCAGGTCACGCAGGGTGCTTGTCAGGCCGGGAAGTGGCTATTTTGCCCCATGAGCAAGGACAGCGGTTAATCTGAACAGGAATATAACATTCCCGGACTCGTGTAAAATCCTTGGCGCCCTAGCAGTCTGTCTTGCAGTAGCCATACATAGCATTGTTACTGTATGGCAGGAATGGCTGAGGACCAAGCCAGCTCCCAAGTCTGTCCTCAGGCTGGTGGTAGCGATAAGAGGCGGTGCGCCAGCTCATTCTACATGACCTACAGTGACCGGTTTCCATGGAGTTCACAAACATGAAGATTCATCCATACAGACTGCATCTCACATATCTAACTGTGACAGAGTGAACTAGGAGAAAGGACATGTGTTGGGCACGGCAATGATGCAACGCCCTGTCGATCATCTTGTCAGCATGCTCTGAAGCCCCAGTGAGAAAGAGCCAAGACCCAGCGCAGTATTTTAAATTCTTAACTCCAGGATCCTCAAGGACTCAGGCCACTTTTCTTTCCACCTGCAAGAGCCCACTCTCAATGCACCATTGCCCCTTCTAGAGGCCTGAGGAATGGGTCACAGATGCCAGCACCATACTCTTCTAATGAAAATGTGTACTTTAGCATAAGGGAAGCGGGCTGTGTATATCAGTAGCTGTACTGGGGGAATACCGAAAGCAATCTCAGTGTGTGCCCACCTCGTACAATGAACCACAAGGTGTGTGTACCTGAGGTGAGTTTTAGCTACCCTATGTACCATTTTACACTTTTGTGTATTCATCGTTAAATGTTTTCTTTTTTTTGAGACAGGGTCTCACTTTGTAGTTCAGGCTGGCCTTGAGCTCACTATGTAGCCCAGGCAAGCCTCGAACTCAGCGATCCTCCTGTCTCTGCCTCCTGAGTGCTGGGATTACAGGCGTGAGCCACCACGCCTGGCACTGTGGTATGCGGTATGGATTGCTGGTGGGCGTGAGTCACCACGCCCAGCATTGTATGTGGTTACCGGGATGGAACTCAGGGCTTTGCGCTTGCAAGGCAGGCACTGGAAACACTGAGCTAAATCTCCCGCCCTAAATGTTTTCTTTTGATTTTTCTTGTAGAATTAGCCCAGTTCAGTAAAATGTCACATGAAACCTGCTTTTACAACTGTAGGAGGAGGTTGAAAGTAAGTCTCCAGGTGATTCAGCTATGGACAATGACGTGGATCACATATGCCCACGAAGTTGTGACAGTGAGACAGAGCAAGATATGACAGAAAAGTATAGAATGAAGACTTTGATCCAGATGAGGAAGAACAAAGTAAATACAATGGACCCTGAAGTTACAACCAGGCTGACATACAAAAAAACTGCATTAATTATGTTAATGTAAGATTCATTTGCCTCTTGTTTATAGTGTGTACCTAGGTAATAACCAGATCTCAGTAGATTGACTTAGTTACAGCCAGCCATCAGCAATCAAATGAGTTCACAAATCAGTGGCCCAATATAAATATCTTGTATATCTGAATGATCCAACATTAGGTAGGTCAGAAAATGTTATTAGGTTTTTTCTAGAGGTGAAACCTATTGGACAGAAGGCCAACACTTCAATGTGCAAAATTGTAACAGATAATATGCCAAGATGTTTTGAAATACACTAGTAAAATGTAACCAAAACATTCTATATGCATCAATAGTAATACTCAAAAACATATTTATCATGACATCTCACTATCCGAAGGAAAAACTATCATAGCAGGACTTTAACATTCTAATCTTCAGAATCTAAAGGATTTAGGGAGAAGTGACAGATGTGGTATCGGGATTTTTAGAACAATAATGACACTCAAGACATTTGATTTCCTTTAAAATTGTCTATGATTTGACAACAAAACGACCTACAAGAAAGAAAAGAATCTATCTGAGTGGCATTTTAAAAAAATTTTGTTTTGAATTGTCAAGCAATTTATACACCTAAATACATGACAATTGATAACTTGTATAATTTTGTGGTTATTGAAGCTTTTGGCAACATACAAACCTTACAAATATGGTATAAAAATATATGTCTTGGCAGATGCAAAGACATTTTACATCATGAATTCAGTAGTTTGCCCTCAAACTCAGCCATGAGGTCTTTATTCATGCAGTAATAAACCCTATGATATTGTGAACAGACTTGTTCCACCTATTTCAAAAAGTAACTCAAATGTCATATTCAACAACTGGTTCACTACTTACCCACTGATGTTACATGCTATAATAACACCAGTTGACCAGCACAGAAATTATTTGTAAAAACAAAGCTGAAATTCCTGAAGAAATGTTACAAGTTCACAATAGAGAAATGTATGGTACAGTCTTTGAATTTCAGAAAGACATAGCTTTGCCTCTTATATGGTAAAGAAAAATAAAATAGTATTGCTACTGTCCACATTACACCATGATGATAATACTGATAGTGAAGCCCAGTATCATGGTGCATCTCTGTAATCTTATACTTGGGAGGCTGAGGCAGGAGGATTCTTTGAGTTCAAGGTCAGCCTGTGCTACCTAGTAAGGTCCAGGACACTCTGGACTACAGACAGTCTATCTCAAAAAAACAACAACAAGAAAAGATTGATAGTGAATCCTCAACACAGATGAAGCCAGAAGTGGTCACATTTTACAACAAAATGAAAGGTGTAATACATATTGTTGACCAGTTATGTAATAACTATGATGTCACTTGAAACACAAAGCATTGGTCAATAGCTGTGTTTTCCTCAATCCTAAATATGTCAAGCATGCATAGTTTTATATTTCACAAAGATAATAACAAGCACAAAATATCACAGAGAAATTTCCTTAGAGTTTTTAGGACTAAAATTGAAAAATAATCAATTACACTAACAATACAGGAAGTTTCCAAAGAGCTTGGCAAAAGAATTCTGGAGCAGATTGGCAAACAGATAGATGAAACATCACGAGAACCTCCTAAAAACAGGAAGACCAACAGGATGTCAGGAATGTCCTGCCAAAGAAGACAAGAAAACAATACCTACATGCTCTAGTATAAGTAATACCTGCATATGGAACATGCTGTTCTCATGTGTGAAAACTGCCTTAGGTAGTTTCAGGTAAAGATTATTTTCATGGTAATTTTATTTGTGTTTTCTTTTTAGTCACATAAGAATTTATTTCTGCTGTCGTGTTTTAGATTTAGTGAGCAAACAAACTGTTAATTTTGAAAATGTTGTTTACTCTAAACTCTCGTTATATATTTGATTGTTTTTAAATTCAAAACTTTATTGGTATACTATAGATTCACATCAGTATCACACACAATATTGAGAATTTGTACCAGCATATGACATGATTTAATTCTCATTTTTTCCCATTCCCACCTACCCTACAAACCCCTGCTCCCATATCCATAAGCTTTGTTTCTCTTTTTAATTACCAGCATATTTTTTCTTTCCCTTGTTACTCACCCCATTTCTACACCCCATTTCCTTTTGACTATTTTCTATTTCACAATATCTACCTTACATTCTATAATTCATTTACATCTTCAGTTTATGTATTTGATATTTTACCTTATTTATATTTCATTTTCCTGCAAAGCACATATCAGATCCTATGACAGGAGCTTCCTGACAAAACAGCAAGACGAGAAAGATGACAGGCTTGTCAAAGGGCAGGAGAGCCAAAGGTATGTGCTGTCCCCATAAGCACTATTTGTGGCCAGAACATGCTATTTTTCACCTGTGAAGACTGCCTCAGGTATAATAATTCAACTAAAGATTACTTCTATGGTATGGTTTTACTTGTACTTTCATCATAGTTCACCTAGGAATTTATTTCTGCTGCTAATTTTTAGATTTTGTAAGTAAACAGTTCATGTTGAACATGTTCCTAAACACTCATTACATACTAAAAACTAAATATTTTATTTTATTGATATTTTATTTCCCTCAGTATACTTCATTTAATATAATAAAATTCATAAAATTAATAATTAAAAGTGTTTTTAATTAAAAATACACTTAGGCATTATTTATTTCCATAATGTGCCTCTCAAAAAGTTTACCACGATGCCCCTGCTGAAGTTCTGCCGCCTCATCTTTACCATCGTGTGCAAAGCCCATTTCTTTGCTCATCATATGGAAGAACCTAGAAACCCATCCAGGACCTCATCACCCACAGCAACAGGACCATATGATGAAGCAGACAGATGTTGGGCCTACATGTGACATCACTGGCATCAAAGAGTGTTTCAGGACACATCAGGAAGAGGTCTTCACAGATTGATTAAGCGGAATCAAAGAGGTGTGCACTCAGAAAGGATGGGGTGCATTATGATCTGACTGGGGTATTTCTGTGATCTTTAGAACATCTTCAAGACCCATGGTCAGCGGTGGAAAACTTAGGGCCTGTGTCCTGCAGTACCTGTGGTCACTGAAACCTCTAAAAGTTCGCCATCAGTGATACAGGATCCCTAAGGCTACCCTGAGTGGGCTACATTAGAATGCAAACCATTCATATGAGTTTGCAGCTTAGAGGTGTGGTACAGAACTAAGAGTGCTGTTTCCCTGTTTCTGGTAGAGATCTGTGGAATTTGTGAATTGATGGTATCAGAAGGAAAGATGGCCTAGTTTACAAGAAAAAGGCATAGGCTCAGTTCACGGGCTTCTGTATATTTTCCCATGAAGGAATTTAGCCAGTGAGTAGCATGAAAGAGAAAAAACAGGAAAGAGTATATGGGATTGGAGGGAGTATTTTTTTTTTTTTTTT